>VZTZ01015956.1:394045-464570 GCA_013400955.1 Drymodes brunneopygia
AGGACTGCATCCTGTGGAAAGAGACCTCATGTCACAGCAGTTTTGGGAGGACTGTGTGTCCATGGGAGGGTCTCACGTTGCAGCAGGTGTGGCAGGGCTGCTGCTTGTGAGATTGGACCCATGTTGGAGAAGTTCACAGAAAACTGTCTCCCCTGAGAGGGACCCCATGGTCTCACAGGGGAAGGACTCCTCTCCCAGAGCAGTGGAAGAAAATCTCAGTGATGAACTGACCAAAACCCCTATGCCCTGTCTCCCTGCACTGTCAGTGGGCTGGAAGGAGGGGCTGGGGGGAAAAAATGGTGTTTTAAGGGCTTATTTTACTTCTCACCATCCTCCTCTGATTTTGTTAGCAATAAACTCATTTTGTATGTCTAAGTTGAGCCTGTTTTGCCCTGGCAGTGTTTTCTCCCAGTCCTTATCTCAACTCATGAATTCTTTGTTAATTTTTTCTCTCCTCAGCCCAGCTGTGGCAGGGGAGGGTAAGCAAGTGACTTTTGTGGGTGCCTGGCATTTGGCCACTGTCAAACCACAACAACTAGTTTGCCTCCAACAGCAGAGAACCAAGGGGGTTCTGGGCAAGGGAACCTGCACCTCTGGCATTGCACCACACCACTCCTCTCCTGTCACCCCACAGCTTCACTCCCTGCCTTGCCCACTCCAACTCCCTCCAGCAGTGCAGTTCAGAGCCTGGAAATGTTTCTGTCAGCACATGGCACCAACCCACGGAGTGCCAGCCCTGGCTGGAGTCACACAGAGGCTCAGTGGCTGCTGGGACTGGCACCAGGCACACGACACTGCCAGCACATCTGAGCCCTGAGCCGACTCTGCAGCTCTGGAGAGTCCTAAAAGCAGAGCTGCATGCAGGGGACAGTGCTCTGTAATTTGGGCAATTTGCAATTTTGCATCATTAGGCTTATGTCCCCTCATTAGGCTGTGCAGCCTGTGCCCCTCATTTCTCCTCTCTTAATTCTTTTAGTACCAGCAGCACTCAGTTGAATTTCTGAAACAGTCCTTACTAGGTATTTGTTTTCCCTTAAAATAAAATTTGCAGAAAGCAAAAACATAACATTTAAATGCCCTCAAGTGATCTATCTTCTAAATTACAGTACACATTAATTTTTCACAGAACTTTGTGAAGCAGTTTTATTGTCTCATATCACATTTCAAGAGACAAGAGAAAAGGATTTACTAAAAGCACTGATACAAGGTTTATAAGCAAAAAAAATGCGTTCAAAAGAACTCACTCCAAAAATTGCCACACTCCCTTTTTTATTCTTAAAGACTGCCATGAAATTGAAATTTCTGAAGTATTAGGGAACTTGCATACTATACTTCAAGTACAGTGGGGAGAGCATTGAAGGCCTGACACATAAGCTGGCTAAAAACAGATGTTGAAAAATCACATTTAAAATCAGTAGAGGAGCAGGAAAGGGGAAAATAAAACAAAAACATATGCAAAAAACATGTATACAAAAAAACCTGAAACAAGCAAGAAAACTGATCCTAATTGCTAATGGAACATGGGCAAAATAAGACCACTGAAGCAGATTTAATTGGCTTTCCACAAGTGACACCTCAAAGCAAATAAGCAAATCTCGATGGCTGAGGAATTTTAAGGACATGTCAGACATCCATCTGTCAAGGATAAAGCAGGACCTGGAAGAACAGGTCCTGCCTTCAGGCAAGGCATGGACAAACTGACCTCTCCCAATCCTTCCTAACCTCATTTTCCCTGTGAAATTTGAGGAATACACATATGTAACACTTTACCAAATCTCTAGACTAGTAACAGGTTGGAACAGAGGAAACTGATGAAGCTTGTTCTGAGCCACACGATACGGCAGGTTTTGCTTCTGAATTTCAGTACAGAGTGTCTTTTGTAGATTAATATAGAGCTGGATAGGAAGTAGGGGAAGCAAGGTTAATTTTCAAGCCCGAGATCTCTGCAAGAATCCCTTTTCTGTTGGAGTTAACCCTGTTCCCAAGCCAAATGCAGCAATTCACACACATTAAGCTCCAAGGTAAACTGCAAAGCACATCCAGGAAAAGAAAACTGGGCCCGAGTGGGCTGGGGGGAAAGCAGCACAGAGAGCAGCAATTAGGAATCTAAACCTAGGCAAACCTAGACTAAAATGGTTTTAAATTCTGGCCTAAATCAATAACTGCTTTCAGCACTGAGAGTTATTTTTTTAAATTTCCTGAAGGATCATTTAAAAACCCTAACCCATGAAAACTTGAGAAGTTTTAGGTTGAGCAACCATGTACCTAATTCTAGCAAACTGAAAGTGAATGAAGTGAAACCTCTGAGCACATCCAGTGCCACCATCTGATGCATCAGAGTTGTGTCAAAGTTACATATGAATGACCATATTGCCCTGACTAATCTAAAAACATACTGGGGTTTGTCTCACACACTGAAAAATATAAAAACAAACTTAGGAAAAAGATGCCATGAGGGAACTGTTTTCCTTTTCCATTCACTGCACATGCATTGTTACGAAGACGACACATGGTAAATGGATAAGAACAATTTTCCATCATTAAGGAAGCCTTAAACAACCCCTGACTGCTCATACCATCATCTCTTAGGCTCCTGCTAAATTGCAGTTATTTGTTCAAAACCAAACGATGAGGCCTGTGATATAATAGAGCAATTTAAGCAATGAAGAATACAACACCTGTAATTCAATTTCATGGCAACTGCTTTCACAACATGTTCCTATAACACAGTTAGGATATAGGAAACTTCTCTCAGTGTAGCAATTTTTTTTTAAGTAAGCCAGGCTCTCAAGGGAAAAGTGGGCCTTAAGTAGACAAATTCTATAAACAATAAGCAATTTGTATCTCCATGCCAGTCCTTTCTGGTCTATCTCCAGTTAGTTGCCACTCTTCTATTTCAGTTTCTATTTCATATTGAGAGGCTGTTGTCAGAAAAGGTAACAATAAAAGTCACCCAAGATCTCTAACCTTGAGAAAGTTTTCAGGCAGAGGAACATACAAGAGCTTCCCTTGCCATTCATCTTTGCTGTAACAGTCACCATATAGCAAAAAGAGCTGTAAATCCCAGGCATGTGACCTTCCCAAGGAGTCAAGGAGGGAGCAGGGGGAAGATGGGGATATCAATAATGACAGTCAATGCAGGAAGTACAGCAAGCACATTGTCCCAAAAGGAGAAATCTACTATTAGCTCGAAACCCCACAGCTGAACTGCATCCAACAGCAAACCTTTCTCATCCTTCACAGCAAATGATGAGGCCACTTGCTATCCTGGCGGAAAGTTCTTTAGAGTACAACTTCATGCAGACATCAAAATCCAGGTTTTCAAGGAGTAACATTGATGTTCTCCTTCGTACAGTATTGAACCATGTCCCCATGTTCACTCTACAGACTGAAATTGGAAAGAAATCATTCACCCAATCCGGGTTTGATGGATGGAACAAATACCAGAGCAATAGTTTCAGGAAGTCTTTGCAATGGCATAGAATAGCCCTGAAGATGAAAACCTTTCCATCTCTTCTTCCCAGCTTTCTGTTATATAAGCCTCCTTCCCCTGCACAGGGACAAGGATTCGGGCAGAGATCTGGATGGAGGAGCTGTGCCAGGCTGAAGTGCCTGCAGCAATGAAAGCTGTTCATGCAGAACAGAATGGGATTCCCCACAAAGAAAAGGCAAGACACTTGCCATGGAGTAGATCTGGTGGAAAAGACCAAGGGCACCCACCTCCAACCTTCATGAAACAGACATGGCAACAGGGACATGATGTGTCTCAATAACTGTAGGCTGGAGAAATACTCCCCTACTCAAAGAGAAATATTCCTTCTGATGAAATGTGTATCTGGTCACACATCATTCCTTGTCAATTAGCTCTGCCTGACCTCCAGATCAGCAGGACAAGAAATCCACCTCAAGTCCCATCCTCTGCTGCCCTTTCTACCCTCAAAGCAGAAAACCAGTATAATCAAAATGGTTTAGAAGCTCCTGCTGCAATCCTGTCAGTTCATACTTTTACTTAATGTCATTTTAAACAGAAAAGCTAATGCTTTGAGCATGAACCATTCAATTCGGAAATTCTTCATCAACAACTATTCCATCTACATTGGTATTCCCAACATGAAAGGAGAACAGCTAAAAACATCTGAACTCTAAGTGTATTACTATTAGAAACGCCCACCTTCAGTTCTCCCTGCTTAATTTCTACATTGTAAGGCATCAAAAACAGGTTCATATGCTGCAAATACAACAAGATCCCAATCTCTCCATCCACTTCAAGAAAACACTGAATGAGATAATGAAAGTTGTTGTACTGACCCCTATAATTAGGGAGCAAGAAATTAAGCACCTCTGTATTTAGATTAGCTACCTGCAAGGTAATAATTTCTGGAAGTGTATACATAAAAAATAAGAGTCAACTGAACTAATTTCACCCCCTCTAACCCTTGATTTGGTTGCTTCTACATGCTGCATCTGGCTGCATATGAAAGGTTCAGCAGGGCTGTTCTTTAAACTCAACAGGAGACCCGTAGCTCTTTTTATCTGAAGATAGTCAATCTGTACTCATCAGTGACTCCTTCCCATATCCCATTAATTAGCTCTGCGTGCTGCCTGCTATTAGAAACATGAAGAAAACTCCAAATGAAGATGTGCACTGCTCCTGACAAAATGAGACTGACACAAGTGGAACCTTTCTGCAACTGTGGATGCAAAACACTAAGCAGGACTAAAACTGGGCGTTTTGGGGAGGAAAATGTGACTTCACAGAGGTAAGACTTTGCAAGTTCCAACAGCACATCTGGTGTTTAATTTCGGGAATAAAATGTGCATGTTGTTAAGAATGTCAGAGTGGAAAAAAGGAGTGTGGTGTTCACTGGGAGCTCAGAGGAAACTGGAGTCCATTGCACTTGAGGTGCTCATCACACTCACATTTACCCACCTACAGGGGTCACAGAATCATAGAATGTCCTGGGTTCAAAGGGGCCTTAAAGATATTTAGTTCTGAGCCCCGTGCATGCACAGGGACACCTTTCCCCAGACCAGGTTTCTCAGAGCTCCATCCAAAGTGATCATTGATGCTCCTTTCTGGAGCCAGTGGAGAAAAACCACTCTGTCTAGAGTGCATTTCATTATACTCTTAGACAGAAGTCAAAGATAAAGGGATTCAACTGCATGGAGGTGCCTTTACTTTCAACATTTGCAGTGGGAATAAAAAAAATAAAAAAATACTAGGCAGCTTTTGCTGGCTAAAGCTAAGCTAAGTCTGGTTTTACTGCAAACAGCTCAGTGACCATAAGCCCACAGACCCCTCTGTATCTCACATCTGCAGGTAGAAGGCAGGGATGCCACATCCTCCTTCATGATTCACAATGACCATGGTCACCTTGGATTGAAATATAGAAAAAGGACAGCCTTCAGCAGTGTATGGCATAATAAAGATTTAATTTCAAGTAGAGCTTCCCATTACTGATGCAGTAACAACAAAAAAAATATTCTGTAACTCCTGATGTTTTTAGCAACCAATCCTCTCACATAAGCACAGTGATTTAAAGAAAGTCACCATGCAGCCCCATAATTTCTGAGCACATGACAAAAGCATATCAAAAAGCCAAAATAGAACAAGGCATTTCTGATCTTGGTTGATAAAAAAAGAGCAAAGCTACAGCTCCAGCAACTGCTACAGCATTACACAAAATATAGCATTTACTGAATATTTCACCATTTCAAGACTCTCAATCATTCAGCTGCTTGTGGTGCAAGCTCATTGTCAGGCCTGATGCTGATTAAAAATCTCTATCCCAATCCAATTCCCCTCACCACACTCCTATGGCATATTTGTCTTTTACAGGGGACCTTGATGTCAACAGTTAACAGAGTTTATCCTTCCTCCAGCAGCGTGAAGGACCTGACCTGACTGAGGCAGGAGAATGGAGTTACCTCCTATTTGCCCACCAGCTTCTTCAGCTGAAAGAGGGTTTTTGTTGAGAGCAAAAAAATCTCAGGCACCCCAATTCTGAACGTTTCAGAAGTACCTCTTGGGGTTTGGTCCTTCTGTTGTCACATTTCTTCTCTTTGCCTGAAGAAGTCGTGGCTGCCCCACTCCTGGAGGTGTTCAAGACCAGCATGGAGCCCTGAGTGACCTGGTCCAGTGGAAGATGTCCCTGCACATGGCAGGGGTTTGGAACTAAGGAACCTTTAAGATATCTTTCAGCCCAAACCATTGTATGGTTCTATGATTCTCTTTAAGGAGAGGCATGAGACAAAACTCCCTCCAAAGCCCAGCTAAGCTCTGCCAGCACTGCCAGAAGGAGGTGGGCAGAGAGCAGGACCTCTCACAATTAATTCAGCAGAAGCTGAAAAATATTTACAACTGCTGCCTTTGCTGAAGAAAGCACAGGCAGAATTTTTCTCCACTGAAAATACGAAGGGTCAGCTCCGAATACACAAGCATGGATTTCAAATGATGAGCTTATACAGTTACTTTTTGTTCACTTAAAGCATCCCTAATTTATAAAGTATCAAAGAGATTACTTGTCACAGAAACTCTGATCATAATGCTGCACCTGTCCTTGACTTAGATTAAAAGGGGGGGCTGGGGAGGAGGCATCTATGTTTTTTGGGCTTGAGGGTAAGATAAAGGTGGAAGATTGGTAATAGGAAGGCAGAGATTGCTGTATCACACATTTCACAGCATCTACCTCAGCTGGCCTTTCTTTATAAAGTCAACACTTCTCTAGCTACAACACATAAAATAGACAAAACACAGTAGGAAAAGTTGAGCACATGAATTTTACAGATGGAGAACCAAAGGTCAGGGAAGCTAAAACACGTGCCAGGGCTCTCCAGTACCTACATGCTGCAGGTCTGCACCAAGAGCAGCCACCCAGGACCTGAGCAGGATACAGCTCACACAGATATTTTTCTTTAAGGTAGTTTCCCAAGTCTCTTTTCTTACATATTACGAAAAAATATTGAAAATTAACTCTTAGAATTCCCATACAGAAAGAAATCTCATGCAATGTCTACTTCTGAGTTACAATTCAGGCAATTTTCTCTCCCCACTGCTGAACTTCCTCACACAAAGGACTTTATACCTATTGATTGATTGATTGATAACTTTTGCAAACACTTTACAATTATAAACCAACCACGGACAGAAAATGTTCAGGCAGGGTCAGTATCACCTACTCAAATTCATTAGCTCTATCAGCCTTCTCAACCTCTCATGTTTGATTAAGTCTCATCTCCCACAAACTGATTAAATCTAGTCAGCCTCCTTAAATTATTATTCCTCATTGGTCCAGTGGTGCTAAATGTTTCTAAATGTGACAGTAATCTAGTTTTAAACAAACCAGCTGCAGAGCCTATAACCTCATCCCTAGCAAGCTGGTCATTGATAGATTCAGCAGCAGCAGGGAGTGCATGTGAGTCCTGTCCAGCACAGATGGATCACGTAAGGCCGGAGGAGCCCGGAGTGCACACACCAGTATTTCAACAAATTTTGCTCTGCACACACAAAAGCCCAAAAGAAAAGGCCTAAAGGCCAAATGTTAAAAGGAACGCAGCACATCAGAAATACAGCAATTCATGTGAAGCTCCCAAGCCTGCCATTCAGGGGCTGCTGACCCAAACACAGCCTGAGCTTCAGCTGCTCTACTTGGACATATACACTTCTAAAAATCTTTTTTAAAATTATTAACTTTCTTTCTTTAAATAGTAAGCAAGATCCTAGCTGTCTTTTTAACACACACAAAAAAAAATCCCTCCATAATCACCTTCCTGGCAGTGGGAGGAAGCAAACACACCACTGCCTGAAATGGAATTTATGGATAAAAGACCATCAAGTCTGATGTTATCTAAGGACCTTGGACCCCATTTTCATTTTTAGAAACAAGATCATTCTTAGGCAGGTGCGTTTGCATCCACTTGCACAAATGAAGAGCCCCTGCCACTATCTTCCCTACATGCAGCATAGTCTCTCTTACGAAATGTTCTGATCATTTCAGCAAATTAATGAGAACCACATGGCTTTTTTTTCTTTTTGAACCATTGCTCTCCAACTTGTACAGGGCCACTCACAGCTCTAAGTAGTCCCACAACAAATATTAGAAATACAAAGAAATATTTCAGCGCTGTGTCAAGCTGGGATGATAAATGTGAGAGAAATCTCTTGAAAAGGAAAAGTCTTCCACTGGCCAAATTAAGGATGACTTTGCAGCAAAGAAAACTCCTGATATAAAGTGCTCTTTTGCAAACACCATTTTTCTGGTTTGACCTCTTGTAACAGATATATAAACAAGCATATGCGCAAAGAGAAGTTTTTTTCTCCAGGGGTTTGTGCTCCTCAGCAATTGGGTAACTTTGGGAAAAAAAATTAGCAGGTCACAGGAGATTGCTCTTTGTGTTGCTCAGCTGAGCTTTCTGTCTTCCAAAGGTAAACAGCCTTTTCAGCCACGCCACTAACACGATGCAGGCAATCACCAGTCATGTTGAATTGCCATCAAACCACTGACGTTTAGTAAATTAAAGTCCCCAAGCCATCAGCTGTGCTCAGGGCCCATTTCAACCTGAGGATGTTTCATTACATTTTTTTTCAGAGGAACTTCTTTTTTTTCAACCTGGGAAATTGCAAGTGATTGCATTCAGCAAGCAAATAATAGAAAATTCATACATGCTGAAGAATAGGAATGAGAAGCCTAGAAAGCATCAAGTGAGGACAAGGATCTGGTGATGATAATAGGAGAAAAAAACCTTGATATAGATGTACAAGGGCAAACTGCTGCACTTGGAACCACTGGGATCCAGAACAGCAGCAGATCGACTTTGTGAAAACAGTTTGAATTGCTGACTGTGTATCAGTCTGGGGGCTACAGCAGCAACAGAAGCTTTTTTTTTCCCTTGAAATACCCATTTCCATTGTACAAGCCTGACTGCCCATATAAGCCTCTTATACCTACAGGCTCCTCAGTCTGACATGCTCAAGATCTGGAGTCCTCAAGACTCAAGGATGCAGAAGTATCCCTGCCCATGGATCTAAAAATCACTTGAAATTGCTTGCTCACCCCTTTCTGATGGGCCTGTAATACATGGAGACTTTTCAGGTGTGCAGCAGCAATCAAACCTCTAAGCTAAGGGCTCAGAGCCACACTCTCCACATGTTGAAACTCTGTTATTAGAATTAATATAATTATGTAAGTCTATATAAATAATTAAGTAATTCATTCAAATTGCAATTCAATTCCAATGAGCATCTTTATAACATATTTTCTCACAAAACTGAGTCTTCACATCCTCTGGCACACCCAACAGACATCAGCAGAAGTGACCTAAATTCTCAGTGGGCTCGTGGATCCATGAACCACAGACTTCACTGTGAGGTAACAAATTTTGGTCAAACCAAGCAGGACAAGTCAACCACACCCTCAGCGACATCTCCTGCTGTCACAGGCACTTATGGTGGTGTCTCACAACTGGGGAGTGTAAAGCCTAGATAAAGCCCAAGGCCTGGATTTCTTGTTAGATGTGTGCTGCTTCGTCTATCAGCCTGTAATTTGTTTATCCTCCTTCTTCCAAACTGAAACTCAAACAGGGACTGTCAGGACAGACAACTCAATCCAAACAGGTTGCCTAAGTACTCTCATCCTGGGGCAGGCCCAGCAGTTATTTGAGGCTGGCAGCTGGCACCTGCGGACCTCGGAGCAGCACTTTCGGACACTGATGGAAGAGGACAGCTGGCTGGGCTGGCACGGGGTGCCAGCTGTGATTGATGGAGTGACCCGAGTGTCACAGGCTCGTGGGCTGTCATTAACAGTCTGCGCTTCCTCCGAGCAGGAGGCAAAGCACCGCAGCCCGGGTCGCTGCAAGAGCAGGGCCTGTCTGTGTGCTGTCCCACCTCCCACAGCCTCATTAAACTTCTGCTTTTTACACATAAACACGGATATTTTTATGGATAATGGGTACAAAGCATTGCAGCACACAGCTGCTGAGAAGCCACTCCCTTTTGCACGGAAAACTCAGCGGTTTTTATGGACAAACGAGTCGTGAAACATTTTGTTCGGGCTATTTGATTCATCAACTAGCTGGACAGCAAATATGCTAGGATGTTAATTTAACAGAATTATTCCCCTCTCAATAAGGTAAATGTTAGATGAAGATCATTAGGCAGGCTGGCAGCCCTGTCATCCTCCTCCTGCCAAACCCACAACACGAAGGAGCTGCTAAAGAGGCTCTGACAATGCGAAGCTTTATTATCTTCCCTGAGTGGACCCTCCTGCTGTCATGTTTCCTATATTTTTTTGGAGCTGGTTTAGCTTTGTTCCTTTACCCTACAGTTTCATTTGTCTTTCAGAATACCAAAGCTATGATTTCAAAAGTCAAACATCCACATGAAAATCCATCAATACATTCATAGGAAAAACAAAGCCTTCTGCCTAAATCCTGCTCTGTGTGTCACATCACAGCCAGGAACCCTACTCCTGATGTGCTATTGAGTTTATTTGACCATCAAATAAAATAACTTTCACAAATTGGGTTAGTGTTTTTCCCCATGGGAAGTGCCATTACTTATAAGTAGATCTTGACCTTACAAATGAACTCCATCATGCTTTAGATAGTTTAAAAATTGGCCAGAGTTTTTGGCAATTGTGTGATTGAGGGCTGCGTTCCCCTTTGGAAAAAAAATCATTAATGGTTCATTTAAGCTGAAAAATCTTTATTATAAAAATATTTCATTTTTTTCCCCACTCCCAACTCACTACAATGCCTTATGGAAAACAAAAGTATAAACAGAGGAGAACAAATACTGCAAATTGCAATAAGGAACAGAAAGGGAATTCTTGCACGAAGCCCCCCTAAAATGATCTGGCCTACTCCTGGCTACAGGAAAATACAGACAAAGTCCTGATAAGAGAACCACCTGAATTTTGATTTTTTTTCGCCCCAGAAACTATAAAACAAATCAGAACTGCTAATGATCCCATGATAACATAACTGCACAACTTTTTCTTGTTCTAGTAGCAGATGGTAGTCATTGAAAAGCACTGCAGACTTCCAGGTTGGAAACATTGTAATTCAACTGAATTGGATCTCATTTCTCATGTCTCAGTCCCTTATTTCTAGATGCTTTCCTTTGTCTTAACTTTTTTAAATTTGATAAATTTTTACAGCAGGGTTTTTATTTTCCTGGGCATTCGTACAGCACTAGCACAGCCTCCAGCACCAACACACAACCAGATATGTGTGTGGGAAGGGGGTGAAAGGATACAGGATAAGCTACATTTATTGCCTTTTCCTGACGTTTTTACCCATTCAAATCTCTGTGGGTTCTCAAGTTGCACTCATCACTGTCAGATTCAGTTTGAAATGCTCATAAAGCAACAGGACGAACATCTGGGTTGTTATTCATCCACGTTCTTCCCCAACATTAGGAATTCTTCTATCTAATGTGGCAGAGCCGAAGCCAATACAGCTCCCTTGTGTTTACTTATCTTCATGAAAAAGCTACTGAAGCATCTCAAAACTCTGTCCCCTCTGGATCCTGAACAGGCTGACACGTCTCTCTCTCGTTTCCATTCCATTTTTGTTCAGTCAGGGCTGCACTACATGATTATTGTCTCACGTCTGAGCCCATGACTGTTCAAAGCCCGCCTCTTCCATGTGGATAGTGCTTTTGTAGAAGAGATAATAAAATTTATTCAGCAGCTCTTGAAAGTCTCCTCACATAGGAAGGCATGGGGGGAAAACAGCCTTTCAAAGCTTTGAAGCTCTCTACCAAAACATCTGTTCAGGTTTCAAGGAGTTTGCAGTCCAGTTCCCAGAGCTCAGAGCTGGAGGTTGAAGAATCCTTCAGAGCTCTGGTTCAGCTTTTTTCAAACATCTCCCTGAGATCAAACACAGAGGCTTGAGCTTAAATACAAACTGTAATACCTCTTCCCCTCTCCACGTTCTCAGGGCTCTTTATCTAATTCCTCTAGCAGATTTTCCTATAAAATTTATTATGATGTCTGATCAATAAAGGTTTGGATTTCTTGGGCATCTTCAGTTGGAAAGACAAGGGCCAACTTGCATGTTAGACAACAAATCCCACAGCAGCATTGAAATGGACCTGTTAATCAACACAATCATCCTAATATTCACCATTTCCAAAGATGAAAAGTTTACAAGACATACAAGAACATAGAAAACCACTTTAAAAACAGCTGGAGCTGATGAGCTCAAAGGTTCACTGAACTTCAATCAATTGACCTAAATCATTGAACTAAAACAGCTACTGTTTGACCTGGGAAAAACAGAACAGATACAAACACCATGATATTCCAAAATAATCCCAGTTTGTGACCCCAGGGCTTCCTGAGTCAGCAGAAGTTGTCTCTCTTCACATGAGAACCACCAGTGCATTTCTCAGAGTCACATCTGGAACCTGCAGAAACTTTCATCTTACAGATTATTCTGCCGAGATTTTCTTCTGTGTGAAGAATAATCTTGCTCTATATATTTCTGAAATAATTCCAAGTTTTTATAGGATGCTTTCTGATTCTTCACTTATAAAAGAGAATGAACAGTATCCCCTATAAGCTTTTTCCATGTTGTGGTTAGCAAACCTTCACCATCACCCCCATCACCTCTTTTCCAGTTCTTTTTCCACGTACTAAATTGTTCAGTCATTCCATCCTTTTCTTTAAATTTAAAGCTATTTGTTCAGTCATTTCATCACTTTCTTTAAATTTAAAGCTATTATCACCTGTATGGCAAAGAATGGTTTGAAATTTGACTTCTCATTGACCAGACAAAAAAAATATGCAGCTACAGCCTATGTACAGGACAGTTTCCTTCTTTAAAGACATAAAATCTTGAGCAGAGGTGGTAAAGAGAAAGCACAGATTCTTTAGATCACACCAAAATACCAAAAACCCTTTTCATGAGGAACATCTCTGCCACAATGTCTACAATGACACCTCACACCACCATATGAAGCAGTATTTTCTACAATTCCACCCAAAATTACTTCTGCTACATGAGAAATACTTTCCCAATTCTCTCCTCTTTGACTTTTTCCTTAAGGAACCTCTAGGATGAAAACCCCTACAGACCTCATACTGCTGAGCTTGGAAGTTACCAGCAGCCACAGTTCAATGAAACAAAAAAACTGATGACATCCTTTGCAAAGACCACAAAACAGAGGTTTAAAAGATTCTCAGTTTAGCTGTCCTTTAAAGTTTCCTCTGCCTTTTTCTCTTTAGAGTATCAGCAATCACTGAGAAGAATTTCTCATGTGGGTAATTTGATTTTTATCTCTGGAGTGGGTGGAAAGGACTAAGAGGATGATTGTTGGCCTGACCAAAGGAAAGGTGGGAAGAACTGAACTTCTCCTCCTGGACACACCAGAGAAGCAGGGGGGAAAAACCTATTTACACAGAAGGACAGTGCTGGCATAGAAACAAGGGGGTGCAAACCAGCTGTGAGCTGTGAATAAATACCTGCTGGACATCAGACAATGAGGTACCAGTCCAGTTTTCCAGGGGAAGTAGTGGGGACAAAAAGTGTTCATACTTCTAAAATGGAGTTTGCTCAGTTAATGAAAGGGCTCATGTGATGTGATTGCTTATGATGGCAGGAAAATGGACCTAATGACCCAGGAGGTCCCTTCCCAGACATATATTCTCCTGGTGAGGGGTCAGCCTCAATGAGTAGAAAGAACAGGTAATAGTAGACCTTGTGTGAAATTCTGGTGAATTTTCTGAGTTTTGCCCAGAACTGCAGGAAAGGTGCATTTTTAGTCCAAGCACACAAGTGAGGACACTATAATTTTATATAAAATCCTACCAAGATACCCTTTTTTACACCATTTGAAAATGATCAATTCAGCCCAGCTAGAAAGCACACAAATACTAAAAAAATTTAAAAAAATTTTTTAAAAAGCTGATGACTTCAGAGCCAGGAAATATAGATTCCTACAAAATTTGGTTTCCTACTGAAGTGGGAGAAAGAGACAGCAGTCCTCAGCATTAATCTTCAGTAAATACAATTTTGCCTCTTTAAGCTGCTCTAACCCTCCTGGCTCCAGGTGCTCAGCAGCCACTCAGGGCACTTTGTTACTGAGTTACTTCAGAGGAAAATCTAGAATTCTTCAGAAACAAACCAATATCAATTCTTGAAAATGATCTCTCCAAGCCAACAGCATGTGTAGCACACACCCAGCAGTGCCTCCAGTCTCCTGCACAGGCACAGCAGCTGCCATAGGCACTTCTGGTCATCCTAAACAAACATCAGCTGCAGGAACATCAACTCATCCATGCCAGGCAAGGGAGATGCCTACCTGATTTTCCCAGGGCTTCAGCAGTCCTCAGTCAGAGGTGGAACATGACCCTGGGACACAGATTGCCATCACATTCATACGAACCCTTCTCTCCCTTGTTTTTTAAACTAGATTGTTTCTCAGTTGTACTTTTCCTTTAAGCTGTGTTGAGTTTACAAAATCTCACCTGTTCAAACCTGCTCAGCAATCACTCAGAACCATCTCCCTTTGGCAGTCAGGGGATGCTTTGCCTCAGAGAGAGGTAACTTTTCCTTGTCCAACTGGAGCAGCTTCCAAGACTGGTGGAAAATCACACCTCATTCAGCTACAGCAATTTATACCAGTAAGAAATATGACCCCCATAGCCTCAGCAGCAGTTTTCAATAAGCTGCTAAAGGATAATGATTTCCAAGAATATTTATTAATAAAATGCAAATTATAACAAAGCTGACGTCTAGCACTTATCTCACATTCCTTATTCTCACCTATCCAGGCTATGTTCTCAGTAATGAAACAAATGTTCGTTCTCATATTTATGCACTGTTCAAAATTTCTGTGCCTCTCTACACCTCTAGTCAGCTGTATCTGAATGATGGCAACCAGATAAAGATAACATGATTATAAAAATAAATCAGAACAGTGTAGAAATGTTCTTTCAGGGTTTTTTTGAAGTCTACAAAACGAATCCCTTCCCTTTGCTTCATCTCCAGTCACCACAGTTAATAAACTGTGCTCTCTCATAAGCAAAGTGATTTCTCTCAGTAGAGAAAGCAGACTATTTCTGCTTTAAAGAGCAAACATTTACACAATCCTCATGGCTCCTAGGATTCCTCACATCACAAGTTTCCTATTTAGGAACCTCCTCCCACATACACACCCCACCAGGCTGTGCTGGTGGAAGGGCTTAAAATACAGATTGCCTCCTTCTTTACATCGTCCTGCCCTAACCCTTGCACTCTTCTTAGAGACAAAGGGAATCAGGATTGCTATCTAAATTACACAGCATGCAACACACTGGAGAAAAACTAGAAACTTTACCCTTTAAGAAGTGATACGGATTTCCCATAAAGGTGTGAGGTTTAACTGTGGATGCATCTCACAAGGAAAAGGGAGAACACAGATAAATCTCTGTTTGGGCACTTCAGAGAAAATTACAACTGTAACACAACCTGGAAATCAAACAGCAGTCTGAGGAAAGCCACCCTCACACCAGGACACCAGAAATATCAGGACAATTCAACACCGGCTCCCTCCAGTCCCTTCTGGTCAGCGAGGTCCATTTTCACTGCTGTAAGAATACCTAACTCTCAGCCAGCAGCTGAAGCCAGTATTTTCAACAATTGAAACACCCCTAATTACAAAGGAACTCCCAGTACCTGCAGGCTTTGTAGGCTGTGCAGCAGCATCTCAGGGCAGATGCCTGAGCAATCCTTCTCTCACTGCCTGTGGGATGAGAACATCAAACGCCACAGTGCTGCAAACATCAGTGTATTAAAACTGCCCGCTGCAACAGAAATGAGCAATTGCAAAGAGCCTTTGTCAAGCCATGTGGAGCACTTTCTAATACTCTAACTGCGTCAGAGGAGCTGACCTGCTTGCGTTCCAGCAGGAGTTTGGAGCTGACTTCAAGTCGCACGCAGGAGTTGAGAGAATGAAGAGCCGCGCTGGAGTTGTTTTACAAAAGCAGCCAACAGCGAGGTCTGCTTTTGTTAATGTAATCATTATATGAAAAAGATGTCAAATGCTAGCTTTTATGCCAGCTGAAACTTCGTCTTGGGAAAAATGCTCTTTGAAAGTTGCAATCACTCTGGCTGCCTTCAAACCAAGCATTTTAGACCAAAAGGATCATTTTAGTTCCTTTTTATTTTCCCCTTCACACAAAAGCTCAATTATTTCCCTGCTATAACATGATGGTTCCACCTCTGCATTTGCTGGGGAATGTCCACCCCACCCAGTACAGCTCTCACCAGGCACCCAACCAGTACTTCAACTTCCATCCAAACCCACTCTTGAAACACCTTCCCAAACTCCCAGCAGGAATTTCCCCAGCCAATATCCAGTTCCCACCATCTTCTGAAATCCTCTCACTCTACAGCCTCAGTCCCTCTTCCTGCTCCCAGTAAGGTTCCTGCCTCACAAAATTACTCCCCTGGACCAATCTTACATAGAAAGCCTTTAAGTTCAAACTCACCTAAAGCATTTTGATAATAGAAAAGCATCTAGGTGTGGATTATTTTATACCTAAGTGAAATGCACAGGGAGATACAGCCAGACGACCCCAAGCATAACTTATCTTTAAGCCAGTGTGACAATCAGAAGAAACTGCACAATCAGAATCCCCCGTGGCTCCTCCATTAATACTAGACTTTGCCTACAGCAGCCATGGAAAATTGCATCAAGGTTTGTATGGCATTTCATATTAGCTGTGGGAGTGATACTGAAGGTCACAGCAAAAGCACTACATCTGCCCAAAAGTTTTACTCATAGCAGCAGAGGGAGAAGGAGCCAAGAAGTTTGTCCAGAAAAGTTTAAAGAAAGCTGCAAGGGATGGAAGAGACCTCCAGAGGAGACTTTAAGCAAGGTGAGGTGTATTTGGCATTAAACCTACAGCTCAAAAACCACTCACAGGCATGAGCACTGAGCTCCTCTCTCCTCCCCATTAAATCACACTTCCCTCCCACAGATGAGAGTTGTTGGGAGAGCTCTGCGCCAGCCAGAGGAACAGACTGGGATGAGTGGGGAGAGATTAACTGAAAACTGAGAAAGAGGAGGATGCTCAACATAGCAAGCAGCAGCTCTGCAGGGCAAACAGGGAAGATAAACTATGCTCAAAAAGCAGATTTAGAGAATTGGGTGGCAAATGTCTAGAGACACTGGGGCTTGGGACTGCAAACAGATTTCCTAATGACGGAAGCAATGAGACACTCATTTTTTACCCACACAAGCCTTTCTTCTGGGGTGATGAGTCCTCTTCCCCAGAGCCTCTGGCTTCCACAAACCATGAAGACTAGAATTATCTCTGAGCTTCATTTCTCATCCATACATCAGAATAACGATGCCATGTCTAGCTCCTGGGGTCTTCCTGCAAGCAATACTGTAAGTGTTGTGAAAACAATGCAAATATCACTCACGTTACCACAGAGGATACCAAGACAGACACAACAGAGGCAGTCCTGGTTTTACCATCTTCAGAAGAAATTAAGTCATTTGACACTAAGAATAAAGCATCTCTTTCTCTTTCTTCAAACTAAGAAAGTCAAGTAACTTCAAATCTGTGCCAAAAGGACAGTTCTCACAGGTTAGGAAAAAAATATGTAAATAACAAACAAAATTCACTGGTGCCAGCCCAGACAGAACCAGACCTGCCCCTGCCTGCTCTGCCCTGAGAGGTGGAACCTACAGGGACTCCTCATGGATAGAATTTCTCTAAAAAACAGGAACATGCAATGCTCATTGCCTCTCTTGACTGCTTTGAACACTTCCTCCAGTTTAACCCAGAAGGGTCCTCACACCCCATTTAAAACAACTCATATGTGTCTTTACAGTAGATAATTCTTCTCTTTTAAAGAGGGAAGTAAATTAAACTCTGAACCCTAATCACATTAATAGCCCTGCCTGACACCATAAATCACTGATGCAGCATTTTGTTCATGCCCATAAATTACTGACACCATGTCCTCCTGCAGAAGATTCCTTCTCCTTAAAAGCATATTAATATGTTTGCACCCACTCTCTTTTTTAAACACACTATCAGCTTTCCTAGTGCTCTAGGCACCAATTTCAAATTTCATAATCAATGATATCACTTTCCTTCACGGCAGTAATTTGATTACTGCTCTTGGGTGTGAGAGGCATTTGTGACCATTTCTGCCTGTCTTCATCTGAAATTCCTAATCTTCCTTCCTTCCCTCCTCCCCGCAAAACCTGTGCAAAATTGATAAAACAACATCAATAAATCAAGGCTCTTGCATTTTCCCTGCAGTGACTGTATTTCAGATTTCTTCTCTGAAACACAAACAAGGACATAGTTCATCTAGTTCAACAGCATGACCAAAAGGGGTATAAAATGATGATGATGTTTTGTGGCAGTTATTGCCAGTTTAGTTAATATGACTGACTGCTTTTCCTGTGCAAGCTGTCTCTTCTAGATTACCCTATCTTTGAAATAATCACCACTACCACCTAACATTTAGTAATAATTTACTCCACAGCAATTGATATGACAGAGCCCACATCAGCTGAAACAAAATTGCAACATTCAAGGAAAAAAATAATTAATTCACATTTGTTTCTGACAAGTTCAGAGTCCCTGCTGACCAACCTGTACCCTGCACTGTTGAAGTACAGTACATTTAGAACTTTTCATATGCAGCATCAAAGGAATAGAGTTCAAACTGAAGTTGCCACTTTCTTCCCACTAATTTCAGAAGTTTTAATGACAGCGAGAACAGGAGGCAAGAAATCTGTGTATTAATCAAGTTCTAGAACAAGCTGCAGAAAGATGCCTGCCCATCCCTGAATTTGGCTGATTTCATCCATCACACAATTCTCAAGGACACTTAAATCCACTTCCATTTCCACAAACATCTGGAGAGACTGAAAGTGTAATTCAGCTGATAGCACCTACTGAGATTTTTTTCAGTGAAAATGCTTTTTTTTCAAGGTTAAGTAACTGATTTCTCTTTCTCTACCCCTCAGTTAATACAGACTGGGGATCATATACACATTCTCTTAGCCAGGGCTGAGTAAAACAGATCTTTGATTTTTTTCTCTCACCCATAATTTTCAGGTGAGATAAAATACCGCATGAGTGATACACAGATTTAGACTGTGGAAACTTAGAACAGGTGACCTAATTTAAAAGACAGATTTCCATGAAACAGATAATTCAGGTTTTTCTCTCCTAACTGCTTTTTTAAAATACCTCATTCCAGATACTTGAAAGTAACTTGTGACCTCAGATTCCATAAAGCATTCTGTTCTCCCTTACGATATCTCAGAGCAATTCCATTTTTTTTCTATTGGGCAACCTCACTGACATAAGAATTTCCACTGAACTTTTATCTGCAAACATGATGCAATGGTGCCAATGCACAAGTGCACAAGAGGAAGTCCATACCCGAGACAAAATAAATGGACCACACCAGCAAAAGAATTCTCAACTTTAAGTCAGATGTTAATTAGGGCAAAACAATTGCTCAAACTGTCATATTTATTCATTATTAATTATTCATCCCATGGGAGAGAAATATGTCAAGAGCTTGTTAGGTAGATGGAACCATTAACATGAGGAACCCCCATCAGTCAGATGCAGTTTTTTGCTCAGGAGAGTTCTGAAGCTCTTCTAGGAGTTAAAGCCCAAACACTCACACATGAATTTTGAAAAGGCTGAAGCAGCAGAACATAACTGAACCAAAACTTTTCTTTGAAAAGAGCAATGCACATTCCTGGAATGAATAATTCCTTCTTCTTGACATTCATATTTCTATCATAAATTATATGCAATTTTCTCTCCCCACAAGATGAAACCTGTGCTAGTAGACAAGTTCATATTCACTGTGAATTACTGAAACATCCATGTAACGTTTTTTTCTTGCAGATTATTTTCACAGAAATTCCTTTTAAGTAAGGTAGAAACAAATTCTTTTATAATGCCATGGCAGCAGCAATTTGTTTTGCTCTTGTAGGTTCTATTTACTGAGCTAATAAAGACATTCATCAATTAAACATAAAAAGTGATTTTAAATTTAAAATTATCATTCTGACTTCAAGCTACAAATATGAAGCCTACCTGTTGCTTTTGCTCCCAGATGGAGCTGAAAAGAAACAGCAGATCTGACCTACAAAGTTGCTTTGAGTAACTATAGCAGAAGAGTGGTTTCACATTTTGCTGCTCTTCAACACCATCTATTCATTCACAGTCCCTTTCAGACTGAAAAGATATCACCATTTTTTGTAAGGCAAACGTGTGAGGAATTAAAAAATAAATAAGAAAATAATATCTCAAGCAGTGGTTGGACAGATACTATTGCAAAAATCTATATCCCCACATCCCTATTTGCCAGCGTCACAGTTTGTGGAACTGAGAACAGTTCAGTATTTCAAAGGAAGCCAATAACCATCATGAGAGCTCCCATGGGTGACGTTACTTAATCTGCAGTTTCATCTTCCAGAGGAAAAAGGAGCCTATGAGGAAAAACTATTTCTATAAACAAGGGTCTTAAAAGCCAAAGAGAAAAAAGGTTTTGGGTAAGTTTCAAAATTCAGGCACTTCTGTCTAGCAGTCCTGGTCGTGCCGTTCCTCCTCTCAAAGCTGGGGAATAATTTAAAGGCAATGAAAGCTCAAGACTTTGGGAAATGCAGATCTTGGGGGGCACTATATCAAAAGGGGCAAGAAGGAATTTCTTTATTTCTGCATCAGACTCCCCGTGGCTCTATCACAGCAGCAGCAGTAACACTTTACACCTTCCAGAGCACACCCACAACACACCTCACATGTGCACCTCCATCCCTGCCAGAACAAATGTTGAAGCAGTTTGTTACTCCTCATCCTCCCCTTTGATCATTTCAAAGCTTTGAACAGTAACAGACTGCTGAGGAGAGAGCTACCAGCTCCGACAGGGAGAGAGGATCTGCTACAGCTGATATGCAGCACAGAGACAGCAGCGTGCAAGGGATCTCCAAGGGAGGGAAAGCAGAAGGAATTGCAGGCACTTCATCCTACAAGGATCAACAAATCCCACAGACAGACTGCAACTGCATGAAATTGGTTTGCAAAAGGAAATATGAGAGGAACAGAAGTTACCTGCAATTTCATAGCTCTCATTGAAATGCAACCTTCATTTTTAGGAGACCGAGGAAAAAGGGCATTATTTATGTCTATTTGCAGGACATAGGGAAAGCAAGAAGGGAAGGGAGGAAGATTCTCTTCTGCTGGTTTTGAGACCAGGCAAGTGGCTCAGCTAAATAAACAAGGTCTTCCAAAGTAAAATGATAGTAATTTAAAACTATAAGCAAAATCTGCATGCCACTGGCAAAGCTGTAAAACTTGCCTGGAGACTACACAAAGTGCCCTAATCACACTGGCTCCTCAGAGCTGACCCATAACAGCAAGAGCAATGACTGACAGATGTGCTGAAAGTTTCTGACTCGTTTTTTTGGGGAACAAGCCACTGATTTGTATTTGGACACTATTACAAAACTGTTCAGAGAGTCGTGTAGAATAAACAGCCTTTTGCTCAGCTGCCAACACACCAGCCCGACAGCTCGATGAGGTGACTGCAGACAGAAACAAAAAGCCTCTGTGTTTCTACCTACTACAGCCTGCACTAAATTCCCCTCTCTGACACAGAGGATCTCAGTGCCAGGGAATCACTATCAATTCACAGGCCAAAGGCTCACATCTGCTGCTGGGCTTTGAAATCCTTCCTTGCTTTTACAGACTTAAAGTGCAAAGGAAGCCAGAGCCCAGTGCCACTCAGAGGAGCCCACTGACCACTCTGTGGCCACACACACCAGCCTGGAGACCTTCATGGCTCAACAGCCTCAGGTTTTGAAGTGCTGCTTCCCACACATGGTTACATTGCCAATTCAAGACCATGGATCTCCAGAAATCTCTCTTGTTGGTGCACATCTGCTGGGGTTAGAAGGTTCAAGGTGCCTCCAGATGTTAATCTGGAAAATAGGAAGACAGGTCCTTCCACAATCCACAAACATAGAACCACAGAACAGTCTGGGTTTAAAGGGACCATAAAGATCATCACACCCTAGCATGGCAGGGAAACCTTCTGCTAGACCAGGTTGTTCAAATCCCCATCCAGCCTGACCATGAACACTTCCAGGGTTAGGACAATATGCTGCTTTTCTTATTGAAAAGGAGATTAAAATGCAAAACTATCTCCTGTGTAAGTCTGTCCAGCAGTTTCTGTCAGAAACATGTTTCAGTCTCTCTCATTGCTTCACCAAACCAAGCACCAGCCTCTACAGCTGTAAGCTTGTCCTTCCCCACCGCTTGCTCAGGAGCTCCCTCTGAAATGGAACCATCAGTTGTAAGGTGTCCCCTCTGCACCCAGCTTTCAGGACCAGGAAAACTGAGTTACCAAAGGAAACACTATCTGTGAGCAAGCATGAGCAGCCTTAGAGCTGGGACAGGAAACCAGACACAGGGTAATTCTTGTCTTTATTCACACATCATAGACTGACTGCAGTGATTTCAAACACTTGTCTTTTTTTCTCTGCAATGCATACCATATCATTACCCCCCAAGAGGCCACTTTACACTTGGCTCTCCTGCCTCCTTTCTCCTGTTTTGTTGTATAAAGTTATATGGAAAATAATACCTAAGTGGCTCCTCATCCTGCAGGGAAGTAGCTTAAAACATCACTCAGTCTTTCTGAAAATTTTCATGCCACTGCAAACAAAAAAAAAGAAGTCAGTCATTATACCTCACACTTGACAGTTTCTTTTGGATTGAAAACCATAAATTAAGTAGAAAATATTTATTTATTCAAACACATGGGTTTGCTTTCCCCCAAAACACTTCTGACAGCTGCAAAGATGACAGTAACCTCTGATACCTGCTCTGCATCACCCTTGTGACTGTCTTGTTATTTCTGGAAACCCAAAAGGCACCTCCTGAAAAATCAAATCATTCTGTCCTAATTAGAAGCTTCAGAAGACAAACTTCAATTGGGATGTACACTTCCCACACATTAAACACTCATTCAGAAAGCAGGAAGCCCTTCTCAGCATGTCCTTCAGATGAGAGGTTGCAGGCTGAAAAACACCAGGTTTAAAACCCAAACTGAAAACTCTGCTGTTTAATAATGAAACACAGCAGTTGCAGTGCAGCTTCCAGAAATCTTCTAGTAATAAATAAAACCCTGACTGCAGCAAGACAGGTTTTGAGAAGCTTCCTCACAGTCACCAAGTTTTACAGGACAGGAATTTACCCTCTCAATGCAAATGTGGGGGTGATAGACTCTTTTTCCTCACACAACTGCTATGACAGGAAGGCACAACTGCATTAAAGCCATCACAATCCCTCTCCAGGGATGACACCGTCTTCTAGTCCAGTGATCAAATACACAGTTTGTGAACAATCAGGTCAAAATAACTCAAGTGCCACAGGTTCCCCGTGTTCATCTTTGTTGGTGGAAAACAGGAATATTCACTGGGCTGATTTAGCTTTCTTGCAGCAAACTCTCACCACTTAAAAGCACCTCACAGTCAAGGTCATTCCAAACAATGCAGGTGCATTACTGCTGGACAAGCAGAAGTGCATGGAGGGGAAGTGAGCACTTCAGACCCTGCTACTCTTCTCTGACCATCTAATGCTACTCTTAATGCCAATCTGACCATTTATGATTTTGAGGTATCATTATTAGGAATGCAAGGTAGTCTAATGTCTGCTCTTGCTAGGCAAGGCAGGGACTACCAACAGCCAAAACACAAATTTAAGGACTAGTAATAACTTAATTTCCAAAGGCAGTTAGTATTTTCATTTGTTGCAAAAATTTAGTTGCTCTATACACTTTTCTGCAGAAACAGAACTTGTCTGTAGTAGACTGGGAACCAGATGTGATTCCATTTGGGCTCTGAATTACTGATGCAGACTTTTCAGGGCAGATATCCAATGATTCATGATCAACAATCTGACATTACTTTGGCCTGTGTGCTACCAAAAGCCAAAACACGTTTTTGGGACTTTTTGACAGCGTGTGTGGTTTAGGCAGCAAAAGCACCATGCCCTGAAACCAACAACACTAACAATTACATCACATCAGCACACTGTCTCTTAGAAACACTTGCACTCTCAATTTTCACCTACTTAAAGGCAAGTGACAAGGCTGTAACTCTCACAATCAAAGTACTGGTTCATCTCATGAGGATGATTTCTTTTACACCTTCTGTACAAGTGCGTAATAAGGCAACTCCAACATATACTTGTATTTAATTTAATATAATCTACTGCTAACAAAATATAAGAACTATTTAAAACATTCTGTGTTGCTTTTAGCAGCGTGCAGCTGGAGTTACACAAATTACTGCATCTCCCCATGCTGCTTTCTGACGTGGTCTAAATTGGCATAATTCTGCTGAGTCCTGATGATTTGCACCAAAGGGTGGCTGATCCACAAAATGAGACACTAAAATATATTTGATGTGCCCCACCTAAGCAATATCTGAGGCCAACTAGTGTCATTTGGGCAGCACATCCCCTCCCAGTCCCCTCTCCCTGCCTGCCAGTCAAATCCACCACCAGAGGGGTCCCTTTGGGCACCTAAGCCCCGTTTCACAGGAAGCAGTAACTGCTTCATTAAAGGCTTTAATCACTTTAAAATTGCTACAAGTAGCAAAGGGAAAAAGCAGGTAAGTTCCTCTCTTTAATGTATTTAACATGGGATGTTCTACTCTTGACTAGAACAAGTACACAGGTAGGATTCCAAATTTCAGGACCTTCCTTGTCCTGATGCTTCAGAGCATTCCAGCTGAAAACTCTGCTGTTTACTCTTTAACTGAGAGGCCCTGAAATATAATCAATGCTCACTTCTGAAACCCTACAATTTTAATTACCATTTTCAGAAACCCTCTATCACATGTTTTATGTGCAATCAATGCTGACCCATAAAGGGAAAGCACTCTCACATTTTGGTATACAAGAAGTTTGCTCTTTAAGAAGAAAACAATCAATTACTGATTATCTAACTGCCTCTGTGCATATCTATTGCTCTTCTGTTATTGCAGATTAGACATTATTATGTCCCAAGAAAGCAAAAATGTTATAAAATTCCACTTCTGATTTGTTCAGTGTAAGAATTTATTTATGTTGTTACTTATAATGACAGATTTAATTTTTTTTTAAACCCATACAAAACATTTTTCCCTGCGTAGCAGCTAAGGGGGCAAAAAAAATAATTAAATCTTGAAAGACCACAATCTGATCAATGTGTTTTGACACTGCTTCCTTCTAAATCATTCTTTCTATGCTGAGATCTGGATGCATGTTGACACATCAAGATACCATTGTGTGAGAGCTGTCGTGCATTGAAAGAAAACTCTTCAGATACATAACTCTGCTTTTAATATGTTGTAGCAGATCGTGCCATAAGAAGCTTGTCATGACCAGATTCTGTGTTTGAGTGTTTCTTTCTGTTTCATCTGAGATGGAGGATCAATCTGAAATCTTTTCAAAGAGACATTGCAAAGTATCAGTGAGAAAATTACTGGCTTTAAACACGCAAGAATAATAGTTTTATTGTTAGAATGGATTAATAAGAGGGATAAAAAGCCCAGTGACAGACATTGAGAGAAAAGATGTGCCAGGACATCCACATTCTCTACTTTTAGTTCCTTGGGGACAGGCTGATAAAATGCTAAGGAAAAAGCTACCTTAAATTCCTGCTCAAAATCATTAGTTGAATTAGAAAAAGTAGGGTGTTTTTACGTAAATTGGTGTATCAGGTACATGTCAGCCAACCTGCTGAAATCAACTGCACTTACACTGGCCACTCAAAAAAGATGAGCTAAAAGTTTTATATTAGGGACTAAAGACTTGAACACAGCAAGAGTTACCCCAACTTCTTCTTATTCCCTCTTCAAAGGACCTGAAACTCTTTATCATATGCAGGCACATGTGTGGCAGCAGGCTAAAGAACAGCCAACCTGTGGCAACATGCAAATCAGAAATTTGCACAAAAATGGGCAGCTAAAGTCAGAAACAGAAAGGATGTGTAAATACAAGCATGCTATGGAACACTAAACTGAGCACGAAACTTGCACAATTCTTATTACTTAAAAAATCAGGTCACAATTGACAGTGTATTCTCGGAAACAAGCATAGTCCACAGTAAATACTTCAATATTTTTTGCAGCCCAAATGATACCCAGCTGTGTTGGAAGTCCCATTACTCCCTAGCCCTAGAAAGCCAAGCAGAGCTCAACCAAAGTGGGAGAAAAAGTAATTTCTCTTCAGAGGAGAAAAGAAAGAAGAAAAAGGAAAAGAAAGCTAAGCATTCTTCCTCCTTTGGAGGAAGGTTAAGAGTGAAGAGAAGGCAGCAATGGGGTCTTGGGCTGCCTGATCAGCAGGCAAGGACCAGCTCCAACCAGGAAAGGAGCAGAGCACTCCTGGAGCCACAGGCTGGCTTGGCTCTGCAGTAATATTCCACTCTTTACCTTCTCCTCCTTCTCCAGCACTGAACCTTGCATGTTAATCCCAAGAATCCTCCTTATTTAATAAATGCATTAAAGTCTATTGATTTTCAGTGACTATGAAAGGTCAAGTCAAAACAAAGCAGGAACATTTTGCAATGCACAGGGCTGTAAAGAGGAAAAAATTCCTAATGAGAGTAAGTGGTTACTGTGCAGATTGAGGAGAAACTTCAGCCAGCCAAATTCATGTCCAGTTACATGGATAGAGAATTCCACTTGGATAGAGAGGAATTCCACTTAGGCCAAAAGTCCAAGCAATACTCTCTGTGGTCCTAACCTGAGTTTACATTTGCATGCCCAGGAGACAAATTTTTATCTCAAAACCTCAGACATCATTAGTATTTGTTTAAAGGCCAGGAAAGGCTGCTCTAATCTTTCATTGTGACCTCGTGTTCAATACAGACTAAGAGATGGAAGCCAAGAGCTTCACCACCCATGACAGTAGAAGGGGGATGAAAACTGATCCCCTTCCATACTTGGGGTATCCCAGGTCAAAACAGGCAATGGAAGGGAAATAAGAAGCAAGCATGTGCCTAATTTTTAATATCCCAAACTTTCTCATTCCATCCAAACCTACCCACAATGAAAAATGATGCTGTGATTAGAGGCATGCTTAATTACTTTCCAGCAATAAAATTTTATGAATCAAATTTTTATTCTAGCCTGTGTATTTTCTTATTTATTTTTATATATTCATAAATATGCAAAGCCATTAAGATGATTATTAATTGCAGCAGAATGCAATTAGGTGGCTTTTCACAATCGCAGTCTTTGAAACCGCAATGTGTATTCACTGTTTTTCCAGCACCTGGCCTCAATTATTTAGCTCTTTGAGGATCTCTGTTATCATGATATAATGAATGTTCTACTTAAATAGCATCGCTACCTGAAAAGAAGAACACTGATCTATTACTACATTAAGCTCAGCCGTGTAGTGAGTTGTGTCATATAATGAAACCTTCACAAAACTGATTACCTGCAGAGCCTCGCACTGTTCACAATGTTAGCAAGTCACGTTCTCCTTTCTGGCCACAAAGTTGTCATCTTTTCCTTCCCCCAAATAACTCCTCTTTAATCCTTTCACAGACTTTTACACCAGTGCTACTTAATTCCCAAACTAGTATTTTAAAAGCTGTTGATCCAACTCTCCCATGCACGCGGGATGAAAAAGGTTGTGCCTGCAGCGGGGAGAGACCATTTATAAAATTATGGCCATTGCACACTATAAAACACCAAAAATCTCGTTAGCAAACTGCCTTTTCAGGAGTTACTCCTCCAGAAAGAAAAGCTCTTTTTGAAGGTCAGCAGCCTGACCTCGCTGGTGTTTACAGCACTGACTTCCCCAGCAGCCACTTAGAGGATGCTTTCAGCATCTCGCTTCAGTTAAGTGGTGGCAGCCTTCATAAAGGGCAGGATATTGTTACAGCTTGCAAGAACTGACATTAACTTTTAGCCTAAGAGGTAGATTTTACCTCCAAAATGATCATTTGCTTTTGAAAGCATGCGTTTATATCATTTTAGCTTCACCTGACCTTACTCCCATTCCAGGCTCCTCTCTGCCACGCGCTCCCGCAGGAGTCAGTGCCCACCCTTCCCTTCCAGGCCTATTACAAGAACTGAAAGACTAATCTGGGAACGTTTTGCCCAATTATATTGTTATCCTTTATATTTATTCAACTTGCTAATGGAGAGGCAAAACTCAGGGTTGATGAGGAAAGCAAAAGCACAGTTACAGGGCAACAGGGAGGCTGCTGAAGTGAACACTGAGGCAGGCAGCACACAGAGGGCTCCCAGGAGGGGATGCAAGGAAGGAAATGGCCAGCTCTGCATCAAGCCAGCAGCAGCAGCAGCAAGGCACAGGCATTTAGCCTGCACCATTCCCATAGCCTGACTGTGTGGGAGACATGAAATGTGGCAAGTGCTCCCAGAAATCTCCTCAAGTCTCCCCTGGGATTTGGCAGAGTTTTATTGGTTTCTGCTCTGGTAACAGCAAAGCCAAGTGAAGGCACACCTGGGCTGTGGGGAGCATCAGGCTTCAAAAATTTACAGCATCAGGGGTGGTGCTGCTCCCTGCATGCAAAGCACAACTTGTATTTCTTCAAGAAATTCTCAGACACTTTCCAGCCTCGGCTGCGTAAAAAGCCCTTCTAAGCAGCTCACCTACCACTGGTTTTCCCTCTGTGAAAAACTGAGATGTTCCTAAAATAGCACCATGCTATTCTGCAGGGCTCTCCAACTTTGATCCTATAATCCCCTCCAAGAGAGGGGACCCTGGCACTGGTGCTCACAGCTGCTGACAGCACAGGAGCCACCCACTGAGCTGCAATTTCAGGAGGAACGATTGAAGAAGCTGTTTTGGGGAGCTCTGTACATGAACAGCAGGCGAGGGGACTTGTGGTGGTTCACTCTAAACTGAGATGTAAATATGCTTTTTCCTTGTTGTTCAGTCAAATTATACTGATGCAGACCCACAACCTCACCTGAGACTGCACTTTAATTTTAGGGTTGTATAACATTATTGAAAAAACATCACATTCCAGTCAACTTTTTTCTTACTAATGCTCCTTGCATTATTCAAGAAAATAAATAAGAAATTAAACATGAAGAAAATCTTACAGAAATTAAAAAAGAAAAGAACAGGAAGAAATTCATACTCATATCTGCTTGCCCTAAAGGCTTATTTACACATCTGCCTCTTGTTTGGGACAAATACCTGTTCCACAGAAACCAGCCTTCAGAAAGGAGAAAAGGCATTCCAGTCGTTACTGTTTCAAGCTGGAGTTCATCCAGCCAAAATGCATGGCATGAATAAATGCAGTGATTAGCTAAAAGGAGAGAAGTGAATTAGCACAGAGCATCCCTACTGCAACAACTCTTTTTTGCTGCATAATACAAGACACCAAATCTACTTTCCAATTTGATTTATAACTTCAGAATTAATGCAGCAATTAACTACAAAATTGACAAGTACATTTTACTAGCAGCCAAGATTAACACAAGAAACTTAACACAAAGCTCTCAAAAAACTTTGAGAAATAAGGATCTAGTTAAAGGTTAATATTGTTAAAATTTTTCACACTGGCATACAAAAATTTAACACATTAGGAAAGAACTAAGCTGAAACTAAATGCTTTAATCAAATCCTGGTGACATCATTTTTGCCAAAAAAAATTGGAAAATCAAAGAGATAAAAGCTGAGATCCATTAGTAAGACAGCAAGTGCTTATAAGCATAATTTCTGCAATTTCTGCTGATTCAATTTTGAAAACCTACAAGATTAAAACTAAGACCTACTTACAAGATGCAAGTGAGCACAAAGTTATTACTCTTCAAATCACAGAACTTTTATGTGAAAATAATCAATGAGAAATCACATTAGAGCTGCTTTTCACATTCACCAGATTATTTCGTAAAGATGCTAACAAAATTAAATCCCTCCTGGTACAATAATACAAAACAAATACAACATTACCCAGATCACAAAAAAACCTGCATTTCAAGACACCAGTCAAAACCCAAGAATCAAACTTGTAATGCAATTCAATAGAATATTATTAAATTAGGCCCAACTGTGGAACAAGAGACTCTGTCCTGTGTGCTGGCTGTTCCCTACCCTGGCAGGTCGGGATGCTGCTGGGAAATCAGCCAGGCTGATTACTGTTATAAGAAATCTTTCATTTGGCTCTTCAAACCACTGATGTCAGCTCCTTCCACTCTTAAAAGAACCCAAGTCAGATTACAAATAGGAGCACAAACTGAAGGGTTACAAGTGGGAATGAAGGAGAAACAAACCTATTAGTCTAGTGGGAGTCCACATACATTTTTCACTATAAATAAGTATAAAGCAATTAAGTATATCAGATGATAGAGATCAAGAGAAAGCTAGGAACCTTCCTTTGCCTTTGGGATCATCAGCAGAGGGTGGGAATGGGCCACTGAGGCCTCAAATTCAGCTTCTCTCCCCATCCACCAGGCACAGCCAGCAGTGCAATAACCCCTAATCCAGACCCCAAACACCCACACAACTCCTGCTTCCCCCCTTTGCCTTGCTGCAGAGCAAAAACCCAAATATACAGCAGTGGGGAGCCTGAACAGCCAGGTACAAATCACCTGGAGTGATACACCACCTAACAGCTGAGGTAAAAATGTGATCCTGACCTCAGCAAGCAAAGGAAAGCAGCTGCTCCAGGTCCCAGAGCAGCAATCAGATCCCCACTGGTGCAGCCCAAAGCTTACAGCAGTGCCTGAACAGCCTTCCTGCTGCCCAGGGATCCTCCTGCTCGCCTCAGACCACAGCAGCAATTTGCAATGAGAGCATATTCTCCAGTTTAGAAAGTGTCTGATAATTCCACCTCTCCCCACCCTCCCACCTAAGATTGCAGATTTTATTTTTCTGCCATTCTAATGGCACCGAATTAAGACCCAGGTTCTGGCTGGCAGCCTTGAGCGACCTTTCTAAAGGCCTGAAATAGATTTAAACTCAAAGTCCCTGGCAAAGGCAGCCTGGCAGGCTGCTTTTGCATGGCCAAACAGGGCTCAGACACAGCAACAACCCCACAGACCAGATAAGATGAAAAGCGCAAGTCTCTCAAAATATGGCTCTGACTTTGAAATTCAGATGACAGGGCTTCTGTACATACGGTATTTGACAGTTCTGTGACACAGCAGCTCTGGTCACCCCTTGAAAAAAATTAATCAAAGTTTCCATAAAGACAAGCTTTTCCAATTCTGTGCTTCTAACTTTGCTGAAGGGGTCCATGGGTTCCAAAGCCTTTCGAGGGAGCAGGCAGACTGAAGCAAACGTGCCAACTCCTGCAGCCCAGAGTTGCAGTGAGCTTTCTCCTCCCTTTTTTGTTTTTGAAGTGTGTAATTAAATAGAATGCATCAAATCCAGCCGTGAAGCAAACAGAACTCAGAACACACAGCTGAGCACAGAACAATTAGTTACGTTATTTTTCTGAGAAGGTGACTTTTTTATTACTGGATTAGGAAACTTTTTATTAAAAGTGCAGAGGAGGAAGGGTTAATATGATGATTTCAATATTATTACCCAAGTTAAAATTGAAAACCCTGCAGCATGTAGCTGTGACCAGCTGAGGTGTCACAAGGCAGTTCTGCGTCCCCACATGGCACTGCACCTCTGCTCCACTGCTGCAAATGCACGTTTAAAAGGACATAAAATATTCAGGGGAACATAAAACATCCAAGTGAATCACTACCCTGTCCAGAATGCCCCCAGGGATTTCTCATCTTCTGACTGTCAGTTTAAGCCACGGAGGAGGATGAGGAAGGCCAACAAAAAGGCCAAGGAAGTGGTGGGCAGCCGTGGGAAGGAGCACGATGTCCTGAGCATGGTGCTTCTCTCCAAACACAGAGCAGGAGCGGGGCAGCCACCACAGCAGGGACTGCTCCAAGCACCCTCCTCTCCCCAGCTTTGACTGGAGCAATGACACCCAGACACAGGCAGAGTTAGCACAGCTGTTTCACAGATCACCCTAGAGCTGAACTGGAAAACCACAATGAAAACAGGGTGTTTGTTTACCTTGAGCCTGACACCTTCGCTTTCACTGTGCAATCTTCCACTTTACCAACTCAAACTGAGAGCCAGGGAAGCCCTAAAACAAACCTGCAAGGAAACCACTTAAAAACCATCACACAGCAGTAACAGAATAAATTTAATTCCATGCCAGGAAGAGATGAAAAAGGGCAAATACAATGGGAATCTACTGTTTCACACCAGCTTGTGAAACGCCCAGCTGTATCTGGGAGAGAGGGCTGTGCAGCCATGTGGGTATTTACTGCCAGTGTGACACCTGAATAAAAACCCATCACTTACAGGATCACGCTGGCTTGGTTATCGTTTAATTTACTGTGTTTTCAAATCACTCCTAAATCACCAGGTTACCATTTCAAAGCACAAACCTTAGCTCTTTGATACCTTACAGCAGCACCACGTGCACACTGTCCACATGCACCTGGTCCCTGGGGTGCTCCCCATTATAAAAAAGGTCATTAGAGCAGCTCTTCACTCACAGCTCAGGGCCACGCTGGACCAAGCCCTGGACAAACAAGCAGAATAGCCTCTGTCCTGGGCAGCTCCCTCATCTGCTCCTGTCCACATTTATCTCACTTTAACAAGGCAAAAACAGTTCCTATTCCTGTGCCTTCTGCAGCACTCAACATGGCATTAGTACTTAACAGCAACTTCAACTCATTTTTTCTAATTTGAAATCTCAGATTGAAGTATAATAATTTTTTAAAAAAATCTAAGTTTTCAGCAACTGTTGCATTCAGAAAGTTTCGAAGTCAGTGAGATCCATTTAAAAAACAGAGAGAAAAGGCCTAGAGGTCACAGACTGAAAAAAAAATGAATAAATAGAGGCTGCAGGAGAATCATATGACAAATGTAACTGAAACCAGCATCCCTGAATGAGTAAAACCATCCAGCAAAAAAGATTGTGTAAGGGTAAAAATGAAGTGTGATAGTCCTGTCACCTTTGGGGCTTCGAGGGATGAGTAATGAAAAGTCCTGGATTAGAGCTCATAGAAAACCAGGCTGAAAGGGACCTCCAGAGGTCATCGAGTCCATCTCCATATCCCAAGGTAGGAGCAGCTCTACAGATATCATTCCTGACAGATGTTTTTCTAACATATCCTTAAAGACCTGCAATGATGGAGTTGCCACAACCCCCGTAAGCAATTTAATGGTGTATTTTATCCTAGAAAGTTTTTGTCACAAAAGTAAATCTCACTTGCTGCAATTGAAGCCATCCTTTCTCACCTCATCCCCTGTGGACATGGAGTGTTCTCCCTTCCCTGTGCAGCAGGAGAACAAGGCAGGAATGTTGTGACAGACTCAACCACTAGGTTCTGATTTTTGCCACTGCTGCTCCCTCTGCTTGCTTTGGTTTGCAATTCTGATTTTTTGAATGGCATACTGAAAGTAACACGGTAACCGGACAGAAATTTTAACTGATCTGTCCTGTCTACAAATGGTTACTCTTAAACACAGGAGGACATGGACCTGTTGGAGTCAGTCCAGAGGAGGCCATGAAGATGATCAGGGGCAGGAGCACCTCTGCTGTGAAAACAGGCTGACAGAGCTGAGGGTGCTCAGCCTGGAGAAGAGAAGGCTCTGAGGAGACCTTCAAGCCCCTTCCAGTGTCTAAAGGGACTCAGAGAGCTGGAGAAGGGCTTCGGAAAAGGAATAGTGATGGGACTATGTAATGACTTCCCACTGAAAGAGGCTGGGTTTAGCTGAGATGGGAAGAAATCCTTCCCTGTGAGGGTGGGGAGGCCCTGGCACAGGGTGTCCAGAGAAGCTGTGGCTGCCCCATCCCTGGAAGTGTCCAAGGCCAGGCTGGACAGGGCTTGGAGCCACCTGGAATGGTGGAAGATGTCTCTGCCAATGGCAGGGGAGCTGGAATAAGATGAGCTTTAAGATCCCTTTCAGCCCAAACCATTTTTTGGCTCTATGTGGATCCTCTCTTCTCTAAAGATGAAGGGAGAATCACGGTTCTTCCTCCCATGACCATAGAGCTGGTAATTCTGTGAGGATATTGAGACCAGGAATTCTCATCTCTCTGACCCTTCCCCTTTCAAGTCACAGGCTCTTGCCAGTAGACAACACTAAAAAATGGCAAGGGGGGGAAACAATAAACAAAAGAGAGAAGGAGCTGCTGACCATGTTTACAAGGGACAAGTCTCTAGGAAAACACAGAAAAAAAAGCCAAATTCTCCAGTCAACTGAAAGCTGCTGGCTTGATGCAGATATTGCCTGGGAAATTACAATGGATTGTGTTATATGGGATCTCTTGTTTGACCTGTAATATTATGGCATTAAGCATGAGTCAAGCAGGCTTTTGAGAGCAAGGAAGCAGGAGCTGGTGAAAGATATATTCTCTTAATAAACACAAAATTATAAGCCAGTACTTTCTGGGTATTTATACAAGACAGCAACACCACGGGAATGAAAGCTGTGGGGGTCTTTTTATTTGTTTGGTGAGGTTTCTTTGTGCACTCAAATCCAAAGCTTCACATCTTCAGGCTGTTCTCCCCAGTTACGTGGGCAAGTATCTTTTCTGTGATGAGAGCTCAGATTTTTGCTTTATCACACCACTCTGATAGCTAAGGTATTTCTAAAAACCACTAAATATCTTGGAATTCATAACATCAGTGCAAGCACTACCAACAGGAGACTTCCTAAGGGTATCTCTGACTCAAACAGTACTTTTTTGTTGTTTATTAATCCAACGACCTGCTGTGTTTCCTAATGCCAATTAAATATCCAAGAAAAGAGAAGAAGGAGGGATGTAAAAGTTGTTACACTTCCCTTATGCCTTCCAGCCAAAAGCTTGTCCCCTTTTCTGAGCCTGTTATAGTCTAGGCAGGTCTCACCAGCATCACCAGCCAAGGGAGAGCTCTTGCCTAAGGAACTGTCTGCCTAAACTCCTCAATTTATTAGAGCTTACAGACATCAGGGAGCCAAGAGGTGCAGTCAGCAAAGATAAGTTGCAGAAGAAAGAAAATAAAAACCATCCATTATACACACAAGCCTTGACTGCAGAATTGAAAGTTATGCAAAACGAAGGGCCTGATCAATCATTAATTACACCATGTATCTCTTAAAAGCCATACACTCACTTCACCAATCTGAAAGTCACAGCCAAGATGATGTGGTCACTCAATCCCACAGCTTCAAAGCACACAGTAACAAGCTTTCCCCCTTCTGGATCAGTTCCTTCCTCTGATCTTGTTAGGCACATTGACTTAGTGCAATTAGGAATACACATTTAGCAGAATCGAAACTAATGGACGTACATCAAAGAAGTGCCTGGCTCTCTAAGCAATCCCAATGCCAAACTCCTCAGGAAGGAGGAAAAATTTCCATTCAGAGTAACAGGAATACAAAACACTTAAGTCTTGGCCCTTTGGGGTGGATTTTTAGAAGAAAGCTGTTTCTATTTCAGTACCAAAGCAAGTAGCCAGACTTTGTTAAGTAGTAACTCCACTTCCATGCTCACCAGGTGCTAAACCCTTACAAAAAACACAAAAGAAGTGGGTTTAAATGTGCTGCCATACCTGTGGTGTTTAACAACTGATCATGAGTCTTCTGGGGAAAAAAGGGGAGGAAGGAAACACAAACCTAACTGTACTTGTAGTCTGCTTTCTTTGCTTCAAAGTGGACTTCTTTCACACATCCAAAAATTAGACTTGCCTTACTGTTCCACTGGTCCAGCTAACAAAAAGAGATAAAATGCCATTGCCATGAAGAAATCTATGGGAGCTTGCATCCCACTCATCAAAATTTTAACGGGATATTGACATGCTCAAAATCAGATGTTGTTGTTAAAATAATTAAAAAACCCCAAAACACACGACTCCTGCCATGTTCTCTGATCTCTTTTCAGTCAAGACTTGCCTTTGAGTCAATTATGTCTCTTAATTAACAACTAGTCTTTCGAAAATTAGCAAAGGAAAGCAGTACTAAAGGCTATGGATGTTACAAAGAGAAACAAGAATAATGTTGTTAGGTTTTTGCTATGCTAGATGAGACATTGCTGTGCCAGAGGCACAAGTAATGGAAATGTACTTTTATATAAATCTCCTTTCTTTGCTTGGATTATTTTAAAAGACTGCACTACAGTGTATATTAACCTAGCCACCAGCCTTCCTGCACTCAGCTTTCTTTTTACTGTTTATTAGGAACACAACCACTGTGGAATCACCAAAGGATGGTGAATACCATCACACCCTCCCTTTGTTTGTTACACACGCAGAATGGCCGTGCAAGAAACTGAACAAAAACAAATTCTGGGAGGCAAATCTTCTGTCCTTGTCACCAAATATTCAACCCTTTGTGATGTGTGAGCAGAGTTCTGCACTTTCTGGAGGGCAGCAGCTCCCTTGACCTCAGCCAGAGGTCACAATGCACAAGCACCTGAGAACTGCAGCTGTTTTCCTCCCCTCTCCTCGCTGAATTGGCTTCTAAATGCCTTTTTTCAGAAGCTGGAGTCCACACTGTGACTGGTCAAGCTAAAACAGATCAGGGGCCAAGTCAGCAACACTCTCCATATTTCTCAAAAACACCTCTCACTGTTCCTTCCTGATTTTGCCCACTTGTTCCTGCTCTCTCCCAAAGCTGTGCCCAACACTGACCAACACGCAGTTACACTGCTACAGGGGGAAATACTGCCCTTCCTTTTCCCATATTAAGGTTACATGTTGCAAGGCTTCACTCCCCCAGAAAAGTATGACTGTGTGGACACATGACAGCATTCAAAACCAAGAGCTAAATATCTTACCACTTTCTTTTCCAGTATGTTGCATTCAACACTTCTCCTAATTCTCCTACCCTAGAGCAGAGATAGCAGCATCCCACTTACTCTGCCAGGGTACAGGGGAAGTTCAGCATTTAGCAATGGTGAGAAAATTGGTTTAGATCCCTGAGGGAAGGTGCTATAGAAGTGCATTCAATTGAGTTGTAATTCAATCCAGTTTGCTGGAGCTGAAAGAAAACAAAACACTTTCAAAGTTAAAGGGGAAGCCAGCATTTGTTTTATTTTTATATGTGTGCATACATATACATACATACACATGAATATAAATATTATATAAAATAGTTTTATATAAACATATATTTATGTATGTTTGTATAATGTATTTTACTTATATATTTTATTGGCATATACACACACACATCTACATACACACACACAAAGCCTTAAAATTTTAGGAAGTGAAATTTCTAAGGAGAGCACTAGAAGGACAAGGTTAGCACAAGGCAAGTTCTGCCAGGCATACAGAAGCATATACTATATGGAAAAGAACAGTTAAAGGCATTTTCTTCTACTATCATAGGTTTTTTTACTCAGGATATGAACAAAACAAAATCAAACCAATTAAATCATTACCTTGAGGGAAAAAAACCAGTAATTGTGCGTAATCTTATGAGTTGCTATAATGAATACACCCAATTTACCTTGACTAAGAGAAAATGTAATTTTTTCCTCCAAAGCTGACAAAGGTCAAATTCAAAGAAACCAAAGCGACTCCCACAGTACTTTCCTTAAAAGGGAGCAAAAAAATAGCCCCTGCTGTGTAATTATCTAAAGGTAAACAACCAACCAGGAAGGCCCACTGCAAGGTGCACCTGTGATTTGTAATGCTGAAGAGCTTCCAGAGGGGAAAGCCAGCAACAAGTGCTCTCCCCATCTTTATCTCAGACTTCTGCATAAGGCAAATCTTGCAGGGTGGGGAGATGGGCTCTCCCATTTAAATTCTGCAGTACCGAAGTTTTGTCCCTGGAAGTTCAGTTCACAGTGTGGAAACTCCCCAGCTACACTAAACAAGGCAGAAGAACTGCTTCAGACAAGCAAATTACATATCTGCTCCTCTCTGACCTCCAGCACCTCGGAAAAATTGGGTGGATGAAAGAGCTGCTGGTGCTGCTGCCAGCAGATCTCCCTGAGCTCCTCAGCCTTGCAGAATTATAGGGGCAACTTTACACATGGATGAACTGTTCTGGAACAATCTTTCCAATGCAGCTGACACAAACAGGCTTTCCTCCAGCACCAGGGAAGCATGTCCCACGTGTTTGTTTCTTTTGCACAGGATTCCTGCTGGCAGCCCAGTGACATTTCTGGAGGGGAGTTTCTGTCTAAGAGTGGGGCAGGGGAAGTCTTGGGAAAACATGAGTGGGTGGGGAGCATCCAGAACCAATTTCAGGCCAGATTCTCTCAAGGGCACTCCTGTAGAAATGTGGGCACGTTTCTATGGGACACCAAAGAGCTGAGGAAGCCAGAGACTCATTTGTCTATGGGAGAGATTGCTGAGCTAGGACCCTTCCAGAATTATTGGTTTAACATCTCAGCACTCAGTGCTGCATGTTTCCTCAGTGACAAAAATAAAGATAAGCATTTTCACCATTTTTTACATGTACCAACTAAATACATACATCCCCTGGTTTCAGAGCAAAATTACATCAGTGCTTGTACCCAGGAATTCAGGAAAGGACAGGACAGATGTAAAATGAGGGCAAAGGCTGCCAAAGGTTAAACTGTGAGATCAAAGGGGATGGTGCCATAGGGAACATCTCTGCTCAATCTCGGCACTTTGCACTGGGATTTAGTGCCATATGCACTCAGCAGTACATACAGTGTTGACAAAGCTTTTGTTTTTAAACAAATAAAGGCCATCAAGTACAGATTTTCCTAACTCTCATGGGGCATCAATTATCCAGTGCTGTATATACCACATAAGCAAATTTCCAGAGCTTTAGCACTTGACATTTTGAGATAAAATGTCATGAATAGTATTTGTGAACCTCTGTCCATCTTTGACACTCCGCCCCTCCACTTTGACCTGAAATCTTTCAAGGCACCAGACCACTGCTTCCAACTATCCCTTTTCCTCTTCTTTCCTCAAATTAAGGATCAAAGACCAGACATACTTTAATGGTAGCTTGCAAACAGTTTGCTCTAGGTCTTATTTCAAGAGCTTTTCTTCTCTTGTCTGCCCACTACTAAACCTAATCAATCATTTTTCTGCTCATTAAGTACTGCTGGTAGAATCGCTCTTTCCTATCCGTAAGACTCTCTGCTGGCTGTTTGCTTCTCCTGCCTTTTCTCTTTCCAGCCCAGGACCACAACAGTCTCTGAAAGAAATCAGTGGCCCCTGCTCAGATCAGAACATTTTGGCCTTTCCATTGTGCCAAACCTTGGAATCTCTCAACTGGAGACTCCAACTTTCAGCTTCCTGTGCTTTCACTCTGATCTCCGCATTCTCATCCTCCTCAAATCTCTCCTCCTTTGCTATGCCCTGAGCAAGAAATGAGAGGCAAATAGGAGGCACAAAATTGAATAACAATTTTCAGTGAGCTTCCATGAACTTCTAGATTGCCTTGGATGTGAAGCAGGGACACAGGTCTGTCAAGTTCTGTCAAATTAAGAACTGTTCTGCCAAGGTAAGCCAGTAAGAAGAGGGAGTTTAATGGTGTCATGTGTGTGTGTGTGTGTGTGACTGGTTCCTCCACTGGCACGTGGATTTATCATCAAACTGACGGAGGACAGTCATTCATTTTATCACACTCTTCTGAGCATACAGTTGTGGTGAATCCACCTCCTGAAAACCTGATTTCAGATGCATTTTCTCTGCCTGAAGATGGAGAGAACCAAAGTCTCAGCATCCTCTTGTTCTTATCTGATGCAAATATGCTGCTTTCCAATTTCACTCTGCTTTTCTGTACGTTATCTGGTTTGCCTCTAATTGTACAGCTCTTCCTGAAAGGTCAATTGTTCCTCATCCAGTTGATGGCCTCCCAATGGAGTCTGAACTGATTATTAGCCCCTGCTACTTGTAAGAGCTATGGTGAAGATGATGTTTGGCTTTATTAAGATGTGATGTCCTGTCAAGGATGCCTTCACAACTGGAAGAGCTAATGTGACAGCTCTGAGCTGGGAGAAAAAATAATAATAACCCAAAAAAAGTTGCTTTTTTTCTTCTCTAGTATTTGCCCTGTGCTGTCAGGCTGCATGAGGGGGCCATGCTGGCATCTGTTATCCAGGCCCCTGAAGGAGTCCTTCACAAGAGTCACTCTGCCTGCAAAGGAAGCAGGAGCATTTTGAAGATGGCATGTGAAAAGCTGCCACAGGTCTTCCAGAAATCAGAAATCTTGGCTGTAAACCTCCTGAGAGCTGACCTGGGGCATATGAAACCACAGTGCCTGTGAAACACAAAGCAATCACACTGAACTCACTTTCAGCCATTTGCATTTTCAACAATTTCTCTTCAGAGAGATGCCCTGTGCCTACGGGAATATTTGCCTCTATTCGCAGCTGACTTTTAATCTAAGTTAGAATCTGTTGGCTCTTCTTTTATAGTTGACAGTGAAGTTGTGGCTCTGTCAGATAAATATTCTTTTCTGTAGCTTCTTGTATAAAATTCCTGGAAGATGAGGCCTCGAACCCCAAGATGTGGTCCCAGAACACCAGGGCAGAAATAAAATAGTGTCACTATTATTGAAAGTTCTCAGCAAATCCCACTCTGACAGCAGTTGTTGAATAAAGATGCTCAGTGTAGCCAGGAAAAAAAATACCAAATAACCTACAAATGTTGAATTATAAAGCTTGAAATTCAGAAATATGTATTAATCCTTCAGATTTGTTACCCTGATGTCTCGGATTAGCTCTCTGGGTTTTGTTTTGATTTGGAGGGTCTTTTTTGGCACATGGGGACTTTACTAAAGTGATCAGTTTTAAATATAAAAAACAGTTTAGGGCATGTGTAGAAGTACAGCAAAAGGAACATTTTCTAGAAGGCAAAGACAACGTTTTATGGTTTTGATATTGTTTTTTCCATTGGGGGAGTTCATGTACTTGAGCTCCTTCTGGGCATTTAAGGTAATAAATACTATTGAATATATTCACAACCTCAAAGTTGCTGGCCCCCAGAGTTGATGTAATTAACCACTGAAAGTCTTTGCTGTTACAAATTAAATCAGATTATGTCAAACAGAGCTCACAGGAAGAGGCAAACCTCAAAAAGCCTGATCTGTCCTCTTTAACTGAGGTGTAAGTGAGCACTTGTTTCCATGTAAGGATGTTATTAATAGATGCACAGCCCACTGCTTCATTGAGAGAAACACTTTTAAAGTAAAAATGGGGCCGTCAAAAATGCACTTGCTTCTGTAATGAGCCTTAGCCCTCACATCCAGCAAGGTTCTGTGAAAGGTGAAAAAACCACTTGGAACTTCACCTAAAAGCCTCCTGTCTTATCACCACTCCAGTCACTACAACAAAATACTTTCCAAACATCTCAGCAGATGAAGTTAAATACAGATTAAGGGATTACACAATACTGGAAGAGGGTCACTAATAAAGTTGTTTCTCATTATAGGGCACTTTTCATCAAAATGAGAATTAAGGGGGAAATAGCCACCCTAGAAAGTATTGGGATTTGTAAGAGTTTGTGTCCCAACATTACCTGTTCTCAGAGAAGCAGCTCATTTTGGTGCCTGCTAAAAACCCACATTGTCAAGCACAAGTGGAACCCTTTCAATTCCTCTTCACACTTGTGTGCTGCAGGGTCAGTAGATCTGAACGTGTGTAAACAACACTTAAATCCAGAGTCCCTGAGGCAGCATCTGCTGCCAGCACTGAGAGCTGCCAGGGCTCTCTGCTAAGTGACCTCACCCAGCAGAAAACATCCTGTACTTGAGGGAAGATCTTAGAGAGCAAAAGAGAAGTTCAAAGTCCAAAGAAAGAAAAGAAAGAAAATTAGGGCAGCCTGCAAAGTAACAGTAACCCAGCTGAAGGAAATCACACCAAGGCACAGTGACAAAACCAACACAAATTCTGCTTTCAAGAAGAGAAAAATCTCACTTGCTACTTCATGGGACTGGGCTGTCCCACCACAAATGGTGAGGATGAGTGAAAGTAGTCAGGGCTTCTCCACTCAGTTCTGCCATCCCTGCAGATGGGGGCTTGAGAAAATTCAACATCTAACTCTAGTAGATACGTTGAATTATTCAAAAAGTAAAGTGCTAGATTTGGGTCAAGAAAACAGGACCAGAGGCCAGGTGTCAGTGCTGTGGTCAGCAGAGCACAGAATGGTGACAGCTACAGCAGAGCCTGCACTGCAGGCATTGAGCAAGGGAAATCAAAGTGTGTTTCCAGAGGAAAAAAAAAAGGGGGTTAGGAGCTTAATTCCCCTTAAATGAATTGCATTTCTAAATGCAGCAATGGCTTTTCTCTTCATCCCAAATATTACAAGCTGCCCACAAACCCCCATCCTCTGTGCCAAAGCAGTTATCTGTCATATTTCTTTCTCTAGAAATACAGAACTACATCAAAATGAGAAAAGAAAAAAAACACAGTTGATGCAATTTGTTCAATTAGTTGGACAGTTCCTTACTAACATGGTATTTTAAGCTTTGTGCAAGAGGAGTTCTTCCAACTACAGCACTTTGAGTGCACAGGAATTAGCAGGAATGTGTCTCCTGTTAGTCTCCCAGTTAAGCAAGTCTGCTCGACACAAACAACGACTTAGTGTCACGAAAATCCAACTTCTTTTTTGCCATTTTATAACCACTCAAACTGACATTGTACAGGCTCTTCAAAGCTGGTGTCAGATGGGGTATCAGCACCCAGAGCAGCCTCGGCAGCTGCTGGATGAAGAGTTTCCATGATTAACTTTAAAAATGTCAATCGTTCACCACGTTCAGTGTTCAGGTTTGTTCATCAGTTAGTAATAACACCCCTAGCTGAGCTGAAAACATGCTCTGAGTGAGGGCTGGGGAAAGGAAAGCTTAAGCAGCTGACAGCACTTAGAGATGAAGCAGACTATGCTGTTCTCTTCTGAAATGAGGATGCAGTGATTCCAGCAGGCTTCTGAAACAGAAGAAGCCACAAGATTATGGAAACAGACTTTTTCTTCTAGTTTTTCTGACAGCTACAATTCTACATTCTGCAGCTCTGTCCTGCAATTAAAAGGGGAAGATACCAGAAATAGCTGAAGAAGCAAGAAAACAAGAAAAGGAAAATAAGCTGATTCCAGCTACTCTTCTCTTCTGCAAGTGTGCTATACACATTTCATTATTAGATTAGAAGCATCTTCCAGCACCATCTCCACAGGCTTTGAAATTGCCACCATAAAAGTACATCACAGAAGTTATTTTTAAACTGTGGATTTTGTTACAGAGAGAATCTCATTTTTAAAAATTTAATGGAGGGAAAGCATTTATTAGAAGGCTGTGACAGCTGAGGGGAAAAAATATTCATCATATTCAGAGAATACAGAAAAGAAAACCAACTTGGAATGTGTTCTTGCTCTCTCAGCCTGAATACCTCTCTCTTCCCTGACTGGTGTCAAATATGATCAATCAAACTAATTCTGCACATACTAAAAAAGAGCTTCTCCAACTCATTTGGCTCTGAAGTCACAGCCTCCCCTCATCCACACTGAAGCTAAAACTGCCACCTAAATGAAAAGGTGCTGGTTCCATATGCTGGAATGCAGGTGCATCTCCAAGAAGTCAATCAATCTGATGCTCAGGGTTGTACCAGTGCCTGCAACATTTTGGTCACGAGGCCAAAATGAAAAAAACAGATCTCTTGTGAAGGCAGTGCCTGTAGCCTCAGCCCTCTTCCACTTTCACTGGTTAGATGCTCTTCAATCACCCCCATTCCTTTCTGGGGGAATATGTGCCCCCCTTGTGCTGCTCAACACCAACACAGTGGTTCAGTTTCCCCAACAGATTAGGATGAAAAATAGGTGTATCAATCCAAATTCACACTGAGCTTGGAGAATCCCCAGTTGGCAAAAGCAAGTGAATGCATGTCCTGCTTAGGTGCACAAAAAAGACAGAGGAGAGGAAAAAGGGTCACGTGCAAGAGAAAGGATAAGACCAGTGTTGAACGGGAAGCAAAGATCCCTCCCACGCTCATATAAATAAAACTTTCATGCATTATTCACAGACTGTGCAGTCAGGGATAGGTACATCTCCTCCAGAAAGGAAAAAACATTCAGTGTTCTCTCAGATTCAAAACTGCAGCATTGCCCCAGGGTAAAGATCCAGGGAAGTAGCTGAGGGGTGAGGCCAGTTTACAAGTCAAACAGCACAAGAGGGGTTTGAGGGGTTTTTTTGTTTTTTTTATTTTAGAGACCAGATACTTACTCAAGGAATTGTTACACTGAACTGGGTCTAGGTTTGAAAATTGTGCTCAGTATCTATAATAAGTAAGAAAAAAATGAGGGGGAGGGAGGAATTCTTAGCCTAACAAGTTACCACAGCCACATCTAAAAAAAGAGCAATCCACAATTTTAGAATTACTCCATTTCTCAATACTGTCCCATTAAACCAAACCTTTGCTGGACTCTCTCTTAGTACAATTTAATAATCCCATCCCCCCTCAAAGAGCACTCAGCAATTTCTTCATGCACAACCCAAGCAACACTAAGAAGAACCTGTAAAGGGTCAGGAGAAAGCCCTAAGCCAGAGCTCTGGCAGAAATCCAAGCTGGAAAAGACACTGACTAAGCACAACAGCAAGTGAAGACAGACAGCTTTTCCCCACAGTGATATTTTAATTCGGAAAAGAACCTTCACTAATCTCAGGGTTTATTATTATCTGTGTAGCAAATGGGACTGCAGTTGGTCTACACAAAGCATTCGCTTCCTACGGGGCATTTTAGACTGTAAATGATGAAGGACCAGACCTAAACCAGAAGTCTGCTGGAACTCTGCTCTTGCCTTTAATTCGATTTAAGCATGCCAAAAGGCAGGGAATGAAAGGGCAGCACTAACAAAAAGACCTTGGTGGAACACAGGCTGTGGGAGGGACCTACACCTGCACCAGACCTCCCTCCTTCCCTCCCTGGGACTGATCCCTGAGCAGTGACTGGGACTCTGGGAGATGCAGCAGTTGCACCTTCACCAAGCTGAAATCACAGTACATTGGCAGTGGAGCTGTCAGGCTGAAGGACAGCTGTGCATCAACACATCTCAAGGGAAATCAGTGACTCACTCAAGGGCCCATGATGTTTTTCCGTGTGTTCCCACAGTTACCAGCACGAGTGAATTCCCTAATGGAATTGCCAATAACCAGCTCTGGGCAAGGCCTCTTCTCCACAGCTCCTCCCATGGACACTGTAAAGGGAGTGAGATCTCTCAGTGTGCACCACGACAAAACTTGGCACAAGAAAACAAAAACCTTGGTCACAGATGCCAGTATGAGAGAAAGAGCAGTAACTGCATTGGGGAAAGTGCTCCACCATACAATCATAAATAAGTATAACCAGCAATTCTACAGAATTTCCAGCCTCTCACAGGCTGAGACATTAAATACAAGGATGACGTCCACACGCAGCGAGTTCTGGAAACCTGTAACTCACAGGGTTAGAAAGAACTGCAAGCTTGGTATAAACCCAGCCCTGATCTTCCACCATGGCACACATCCCACACCACTTCCCTCCCAGCCCTCCGCTCAAAGATCTGCATTACAGAAGAGATCTCCTCCAAAGCTGTTCTTATGATGAGCTTTACTGAAGAAAAGAAGAAAATCTAAAAGAAAGATAAAAGCACAGGGAATGTGGGTTAGAAAAGGTCAAAACCAGACACCACGTACTGTCACTGGGTTCACAGGAATGCTTCATTATTAGGTATTTTTCTTCTCTTCCCCATCTGCACTATAGAGAAAGTCTTTTTCCAGAATGCTCAAAGGTAACAATAATCAATTTAAAACATATGAAACACAGTTAAAATGCATTTTTTGAGCTGTGTGCATTTTGGAACTGAAGGCAGAGTAGCCATCATTAGGAAAATGGTCTTCTCACATATGAAGAGGACTGTGAAGTCTTCAAGAGTCTAAAAATATTTTTACAGAACTTGCCAGGTAGGAACAGCTAGGTGGGAATTTTACAAAACCTGCTCTTTTAACCTGAAACGTGTGAGCTGTACCTACAGGCTCTTCAGTTACCTAATGTTCTCATCAACTGAACTCCAATTAAATCCATACACTGATACCTAGTGGCTGAAGTGAACTGCAAAAACTATTCCCCCTCTGGGCTGATGATGGCTAACACAAAAGCTGATTATCCTTCCTAAAGATTATCACTCTGCCTTCAGGGTCTGCAGCTCTCCTTTCTTTAGGAGAGTGCAGTTGCTCTGTTTGGGATTCCAGTGCATGAGCAGATTCCCTCTGTTTCTGACTATCCTTTTTAATGATTGGACAGAACTGCAACTGAGCACCCAACATTCTTCCCCAGTGAAGAAGTGGGAAACTTTGCCAGGATTCAGCCCACTTGCTCAGGAGGAGATCCAGCCAGGTGTCTCATCCTCACGCAATCTGCTCAGCTCCACTCACTCGGGGAGCAAACTCAAAGTTCTCCAGAGGAACACACCCAGGGGAATCAGTGGGATTTAGAGCTTTGCAGAAGCACTGTGAATTTGGGAATAGATTTAAGCAGCAGCTCAGAGCCAAGTTTTCAGCTTGTGATGTGTGTGTCATGACTGGAGCTGCCTTCCAGTTAATCCCAGACGTGCATCTCGAAACCAGCTTGCACAGAAACACCTCCAACACCAGAGATGGCAAATTCCCCACAGGCAGCAGGTCATGCCATACCTGTTCATCTGGATGGCACAGAGCACTGCCAGCAGGGCACCATGCAGCCTTTATTGCCACTGTGCACACCTGCATTAACAGTCAAGTCCAAATTATTGGCAAAACATAAAAATAAAACTTTACAATATGACTCCATTTCTTGATGAATGAGCTACTGCACACATTCTGCCCATCTGACAAATCCAGATATTTCACCAAGAGTTCAAAACCTAATCTAAGCTTTTATCTGAGGAGAGTTTTACACAGGAAGAAAATACCATAACATATAATTTATGCCAGAGAAATTCTCTGGAAGATCAAAACCTGATGGACAAACAACAGTTAACATTCAAATTACACAAACGATGAGGAGGAGCGCAATGTGCTTACTGAAATTAAATGTACCTGCACTTCGGGTATAAATCCAGCACCAGCTATTTGAAGATCCCTATATTAAATTTTATTCATGAAGTTGAAACTAAGATTATGCTGATAAAATGCCAGACTGCATCTGTACTCCCCAGCAACAACACCAGTGATAATTCCTGTTGCTCCTTTGCTAAATTCAGTATCCTTGTATTTTATTGAAGCCGCACCAGACCCTTCACCTAGCCAAGTTTGCTCTGCCAGTTGGCATTATGATCCCTCTAAAAATAAACATACTTCCAATTCTCCTCTCTTGGCTCAAAAATGTCCATTTCTCTTCAGTTTACGATCAGTGTAGTTGCTAACACACTGCCAGTTGTCCTGAGCCACCCCACAGGGTACAGACAGGCACTGAGTAATGCAATTGCAAGGATGGGATGTCTTCCCCTCCCTTTTTTTTTTTTAATGCTCCTTTTGGAAATGTTTCTTCATGGCACTGGTGTAAGCAGAGGGTGGATGTGTTTTAGAACACAGTGTTCTGGCTCAAGCAGAAATTAAAAATCCAACAGCAGAATTGCCCAGTGAGTTTTTCTGGCACGCACAGTGTAAAATATATGAGTGCTTGGATTTAAAAGACATACCCAACCCCCCAATTAAGATTTAAGTTTCTGGAGACTCTCTCTTGCCTGGAGGATGTGCAATATTGTGCCTTTGGACTACTACAGCTCAAATTCTTAGCAGTGCTTCAGATCACATGGTTTTTTTGAAGCGCTACTACCACAAACACTACACAGGAGTCATCTAAGCCATGTTTCATGTCAAAACACCTCCTAAGCATTGAGGCAACTTTGGGTGGCACACAGGGCTCAGTTTCATGTACTGCTCATTAAACAGAGAGGGTCAAATGAGGGAAAGTAGAAAGCACTCCAAACACACCAACATGCTAAATGGAACGTTCATGTTCAATGAAACAAATAACCAAACAAGCAGTGTAGAAAAGAGAAGCCCAGGAAAGCATGAAAGAACCACCATCAAATATGTAAAGTGGTTAAGATGAGAAGGAAGAACAGCTGCTCCCTGTGTGCACCAACGATTAGACAAGAACAACTCGTTTAATTTACAGCAACACAGATATAAGTGCACTGATAAAGAGAAGAAGGAATAGTTTGGTTTACTTGATCTGGCATTAAGTACAGACACAGAGGCTTTTCCTAGTCTGACTCTTAGTCTTCAACATATTCAAGGAAAGGGTTTTTTTACCCAAATGTTACTTCCCAGAAATATTGACCACTCAGCCCTAGTGCAGCAATGATGGTAATAAATAAGATTTTATTTTGAACCAACTGTAGGTGCAGTTTTACTTCACATTTCAGCTGAAGATTATGAAATACACTTCCATACAGGAAATAAGGATGGCTTGGAGACAAAGCAGATAACCTGCTGCACTCTTCTCTCTGACTTCTCCAGGCAGGAAATCCATCTGAGCCATCCACACTGCTGAGGTTTTCAATACTGGCCCTATGCTAGAGGCTCACTCTCAGTGGCACAGAAAGACCTGCACAGACACCCAGACAGTGCTCACTCTGCCAGATGCCTCTTCAGAGAGGCACAGCCTGAGGAGCAAGCACACAGCACAAGAAGGAATTTCTTTTTCAGGTTTGATGGCACTGATGCTAAACTCCAAAATGACTTTCCACTGTGTTTTCTTTCTCCCAATACACCTAGTGCCTCTTCCATCCTCTCACGTTTCAAGGCTTCTCTGAGATAATACATTTATTTCTTCTCCTTTCCACCCAAGTCTCATTGCCCAGACATAGCTGCATAAACATGTTCAAATGTAAAAGATAAAAGATGCTGATGCTTTGCTTGCATGTAACAAGGATTTTTTTTTTCAGAAAAACAGTACACAAGGATAGTGGGCCAAATGCTTCTCCAGACCTACTGCTGTTTGCCTTCAATCTTACAGGAAAGCCATTTAAAGAGGGCCTCATTTGAAACAGATAAAGAATCCTTTATGTGGTGAAAGACCCTTAAGATGATTGAGTCCAACCATTAACCCAGCACTGCCAAGTTAGTCCATGATTTGTTCATCAGAGATTCCAAGGTAAAAATAATTTTGTCTTCATATGATAGGTAACAACTAGTATTAATAAAATCCAGGCAACCCAAGTGTGCCAAAACACTTGTCTGGGTTGTTGGATTATTTTCTGGGCTTTTAATGATCCGTATTTCCAAACACAGCTTCTTCAAAAGAGATTAAAGAACAATATCATCACTTTAATTTGCAGCAGTAGGTAAGTAATACACGATAATATCGTAATACCTCAACTAACATTTGACTTCTCATATTTAATAAGAGAGAAAAGCAGAGGATGCAAATACCATATTCATTTGTGCTTCCTTTCCTTCCTCTGAATACAGTTCCTCACAGCATCATCGAGCCCTGAAGATCCAGCAGCAAATTTTGCTGCCATTGTTCTTCCCAGAAACAGATAATATGTTTTTATATGATTACAGAATTCAGTCTTAGCACAACTGCAAAGTAATAAATCAGATATTTTGGAGAAATGATTTATTGGTGACTTCAAGGGACTCGCAACCTAGCACTGAATATAGGTTTTATCACTGAAATGCAGACAGTAAAGGGAATTACTCAGAAAAAACTTCATCCCCACCATCCCATGGTACTTTAAAAAAAACAAAACAAAAAAATTCCCACAAACACAAAATGTTTTTTCTGGACTGGGGAAGGGCACAAAGGTTTAATGCAGAAGCTTTCAAGCACAGATCTCAAAACAGAGTAACTTTTTCCTGAACTTCTGACTTTATATCATGCCTCATATATACTTCCTGTATTTACCTATTTACCTAATCCACAAATCAACTATTAACCAAGCTACACAAACTACTCAAGTTTTAATGGAATACATTATTTAGCGTGGAAATATCTCAAAGGACAAAAACCTGCCAAAACCTACAGTGGTGCAGAGAATGAAAGACCAAAAATAATTTGTAGGAGACAAGTGCAGCTCACAATGACAAATCACATTAGCTGTTGGCTTTTCAGAAAAAGAACACCTGAGCCATCGGTATTTTTAGTCTTAATCCTCTTAAATTTTTTAAATAATACAACAGTTATGCTTGATCTAAGTTAATTAAGTCTTTAATTAAGCAAGAATCCCTGACAAATCACCATTACATGTAAAGGAATGACCATGCTAGATAATTTGACATTTTTCAGAACTATCACTTCCCAAGTCTTTCCTCAAGTAACACAATTGCTTCAAGAAGCCATGAAATACTTTGAGGAGGGATGGCTTCAGGGCACCAGGAAAAGTTCTTTGGGGTGCAGTCCCACGCATCAGCACTGTGGAGTTTCAGTCAGTCCATCACTCACAAGTCAGAAGCTCCTTTGATGCAGCACAGGATAAATAATGTGGTATCTCCTCAAATGGCCCAGCCTACACAGGACACCCAAAATACATTTAATTTAACTCTTGATCCCAAACAGAAGTCACAATCAGAGCAGCAACACAGCCGAGTTCTATTAAAAAGTATTCCCAAACACAGAAGTGCTCACATGCTTGCTCAGGAAAGCTGAAAATAACCATTTGCATTGCTGAGCAGCACTTTCAATTAATAGCTCCATTTTCCCCATCTATGAGCAGAGGATTTGCTCGCTTAACTCCCATTAATGTTAACAGAGTTGGACCTACAAATCCCTACCTGAGGTGGAATACTGGCATTCCTACCACAGCACATTTTCCCCAAAGTTAAAGAAGAGCAATTCACTTTATTTAACCTCTGTACATTTTGTTCACTCTCAGGAGCTTTAAATATAAACCTAAAAAAATGGTAAGTGTTACTTTGAGAAGAAAATACACTCTTTTGCTTTTTTGGGGTTTTAATCAACAAGCATGGACATCCCAATAGACCAATTATAAACCTATTCAAATAAGAAAATAAATTTTAATACTAAAGTATACAGATAAGTCAAATACAGCTTATAGATCAAATTTTGAGATTAAATTCTTCACATTCCAAACAGAACAAATATTCCAATAGTTTCTGTGTTTATTCTCTACCAGCTCCAACACAAAAAATTAAGCTGATACTTCCGAAAGGTAGATTAAGCAACAAGAGGTATCAGCAAAACCTGGGTAAAAATAGAGAAAAAAATTAAATCTTAAAGGATTCTAGTCCCACTTGAACAAGTCAGGGCAGGCAACTCTCAGACTGCAGTTTCAGTTGTGGTCCAGGTCCCTCTGAAGTTCACTGGGCTGGGTAATTCTCTGGTACAGACCATAGACAACAACAAACACGAATCACAGAGGTAAAATCCCAGAGATGAGTTTATTATCACCAAAGGCTCCCATTAGAACACATCTCACTAAAGACTGTGGGTTCATATCAAATAAAAAGCAATGACGTGTGGACGCTGGGATGGGCAAAAATTGGTATCAATGTCATCACATGGGGAAAAACCTCCCCTGAGAATCAATTCAATAAGCTGTGAACTTGGCTAGTGGGCAAATTTGGAGGCCAAGAGGGATCAGAGCCAGTGAGAATGAGAGCCAGGCTGGAGCCCATGGGGGCTCTGCCTGCAGCAGCCGTGGTGCAGGGGTGCAGAGGAGATCCCAGCGGGATCGGCAGAGACACGCCGCTCGCTGACAGCTTGTCAGAACACTGCCTGGAACATTTGGGACTTCCATTTGCAGAAGTCTTTTCTATGCTAATGACTTCCTACAGATGTTTTGAAATGTTTTAACTGCTCTGGTTTGATTCAGCAAGACACTGATGGTGTGATTTGAGGGAAAAGGCAGCAGGAGCTGCAGCAGTGATCCCACCCAAGACCTGCCTGGACACCCAGCAGCAATGGATACGGAGAAGTGAATTCCTGTCTATCCCTGGAAAACAAGACAGGATGAAAGATGGGCCCAGTGGCAGGACAAGAGCACCTGTTTAGGCTGTACCTGCTTCACACAGAAAAGGGAATTTCCATTCTGTACAAAACCTTGCCATTTTGAACTGACTTTTCAAACCAAGCAAGAAGAAAAGGTCAACATTTCTATAAACCAGAATGTTTTTAACGTTGATTCAGAAGTATTGACATCTCCCTAACAATATCAAAACAGTCTCAAACATAAATATTGCACTGAATAATAAATCCAAAAGTCAAAAGGAAGTCAAGCATAAAAGCAACACACATATACAAACATCCCCCTATCAAAACAAGGGCTGAACAATGATATGTAGCCCCAAAATGCTTGACTGCCCATGCAGCTGCATTTTCATCAGAGGCTCCCACTTATTTCTTCTCCATTTCCTTCCTCACTCTGCTATTTGTCCATGGCTTAGCCTTATATTTTGTTCATAACACGGCAATGCTCAGCCTTTAAAACCCAACTGTCCTATTACTGAAATGTAATACTCTCCTCCAGAATAATTCAAACCTCTCCTTCCAGTTTTACTATTTCCTTACATAATACATCATTAAAACCAAGTGTCACAAAGTTGTTTGGGTTCTTTAATGCAGAGCAGAGGTGGTCAGAGAATATTAGACAGTAAGAAATCCAGCCATCATCCTCCTCCCTGTTCCACATGCACAATCTTTTAACGTGACTGACATGCAATGGGCTCAATGCAACACAATTCCTCTGTAAAGCTCATACAGCTGGGAAGAAATGAGCAGGCCTTTGGGTTCTGCATGCCTTCACCAGACATTTAAGCTGAGTATCTTCAGGCTCTGTGGCTCTTAATAAAGGACAATGAAGTTATCAATTAAGGGCAATTAAGAAATCAATTTAAAAAATCTGAAAAAAGCATTGCAAGACTGAATGAGGGAGGATTAGTGTGAACAGAAAAGAAAGGGAGGATATGTGAGATCAATAAGACTGTGAAGGGCAATGCCATAACACAACAGCTGATGAACAGCAGAAGCCTCTGGGAGCAGTGATACCACAGGTGTCACTGCCTTTCACCTGCTATCAGTGACAACCTCGGGGTGATGTGTCCAGGTGACTTGTGGCCCACAAGGTTTGAGAGTTACAAATTAAGAACTTTCTAAAAGGCTCAGAGCCTTTTCTTTCAGGTGTACCAAGTGAAGCTGATGAAGATGCTCAGATGCACTCAAAGTGCAGCAGAACTCAATCAGCCAGACAGAGTCAAGTCCCAAAGAAAACAACATTTTAGACTTCTCACATAAATCAATGTTTTCGTTCCCCAAGAAAACCTTCCAATGGGTCTTATTAAGGATTTGAAATAAGGTAAGGATTTTTTTTTCACTTGCAAATACAACTCCACTGAAGCTGAGGAAGAAACCAATCACAAGCTTGACTGCATGTGTTTCAGCACAGATGATCTTTCGTGCTACATTTACACCACTGCTCTCCCTACAGAGACATCGCTGCTCTCTGACTTCCTACCTTCTCTCCACACCTCTAGCACTTAATGAATCAGTCACACGGCAAGATTTTCTGGAAAAGTTAGGTAAGAAATCTTCTGGGTAGAAGGAATAAGTTGTTACAATAACAAGTAATTTACTGTCTGAACCTTACGCATACTGTATCATCTTATTTGTATTTCACAGTTAATCTCCCAGCTCACAAAAGTTTTATCGGATTGGAGGCATGTGCTGTATTCCCCTTTATAAAATTTTACAGTCCCTTGCTATTCTCAGGGCTTGTTTTATAGGCACAATTTGCTGCTTTAATCTCACCCAATTGTCATATTCTAAATCACGGTGTATAAAAATGTCTTAAAAGGAGAGATGCGCTGAAGGGTAGTACTTAATTACACTTACTGCCTGATTTAAATGTTATCTGTGCTTTGCCAAGTGCCAGGCACAGAGTAACCCAGCAGAGCAAATCTGCATAAACCGATACAAGTCATTATTGGGCTTTTAATAGCAACCCTGTTCTCCTGTGCAGCATTCTGATGAAGGTGTGTTCCTCCTCCTCCTCCTATCATATTAGCTCACAAGAAAATTAAGTAAGGAGGTTGAAGAATTGGTAATTGGTAGGATCTTTCCAGTCACTCTTTGCTAACTTATTTATTTTTATCTCCTTGCAGAAATCTTTGTCAAGACAATTTCGCTGGTCACCTTCACGAGTCTAATGTGTCGTAATGGAACTGAAAAGCAGAGTGCATAAAGCAAACAGAAAATCCATTTGTTCAATGGTTTCCTATTCCTTTTATAGCACTTCCACTCCAGAAGAGCTTCTCTTTACACTCTCTCCCCCCAAATCCCAGGAATCAAACAAACCAAAACCAAAACTGAAAGTACCACCAAAATTTCAGGCAATTCATGTTCTGATTTCTGACTTCCTCCTCCCCCACCCAAGTGAGCACAGCAAGGGACTGATTTGCCTGTGCACTAACTACATTAGACATGCAGTTAAATTCTCTGGCTCAGGGGAGCAGAAACACAGCTTACAGTACATCATATCTAAATACTTTCTACTTCATGCTCCAATCCCTGCTCCTACCACACGCCAGAGAGCTCAATATAGGACCATTTTACCAAGATCACTCTGAACTTAAGGGAAAGCAGGAGAGCAACCTTCTTTTGCTTAGATTCATTGTATTTAATGAACCAGTGGAGGTAGAGTAAGTACTACAACTCTCACTGATCTATCCAGCAGCTTTATTTCTAGCCCACACCAGCAGCATAAATTCAATTTCACTATTTCTTTTTGTTGTTGTCCCCTTGAGCATGCTGTGCTTGTGGTCCAGCACTGCCGAAGTCTAGAAGGGACTAAAGCACAGCTTTGTGCCAAGGACCCTGCAAGTCAATGGGAAAGGACATCACTGAGCCAATCCCAAATACTCAGCAGCTTTCAATTCCAATGGCATTTTCAACTTTGCACACATTTCAAACCATGCCAGAGCAGTCACAGTTATGCACGACTTCTTCTCCATGCCCATCTATGTAGCATGGTTCCAATCATAAGATTGTTTCATGCAAGATAAACTCCAACACAGTCCCTCAGGAGTCTATGAAATAAGTATGTGCCACTGCTACCAGTCACAACTGTGCCACCACTGCCTTTGTTTCAGCCTTGGCAAACAAGCAACTGGCAGGGGGAAGAAAAAGAGGGGGAAGAAACCCAATTCAGAATGATTAGACATTTTATCATCTGATTTTAAGCATCTTCTAAATCCAAGTGGTGTGAAATACTAACACCCCTCAGCTTCACATAAAACGTCTGGCATGGCAGAGGCTGAACTCCTCAGCCTGAAAAGAGATGGGCAAGAGGTGGGTACAGAGCAGCTTTCCCAGCTCAAGGTCAGCCCAATCCCAGCAGAGCCTGGCAGGATGACTGTGCTCTCTAAGCAGTGCCAAAGTCCAGCCAGTGGATCCCTGGCTATGTGCCTTCCTTTGGGCAGAACAGGAGGAAGGATATGAGGTAGCAGAAAAGCCATGGCATCGGGAAAATGCTGCTCCCAAGAACCTCATTCAACTCATCTTCTCTTAAAATGAAAAGCAGTATTTTCCAGACCACTGGTATCTGAAGCCAAGTGAAGAACTTCACATTTGTCTCACAGGATTCCACTGCACTTCAGCAGTGATTTTAACAAAAACCTTGATGACAAAAGTGTGCAGTACTCTGCAAGTAATTTAGAGAGTTACAGATGAGACATAACTCCAAAGGGCCTGAGATAGCGTTATAAAACAACAGGCTTAGAAGAAATGAGTTGCTGATTTCAGTATTTGCCATGAGTAGAAAACATTCCCCTCCATAAAACTCATTTGAGTAGCCACAAACTGAAGTTTCTCTGACGACAGATCTACCTTGCCATTTCCAGAAACACCTACTCCTTCACAAGGAGAAGCGCACTGGAGGAATGGTGCAGCAAAACCACTGCATTCCGTGGGGGTTAGATCACCCTCCCAGGAGGACTGGCTCCTCTGGTGGGTCCCTTTCCAACATCCGTGTCAAGTGTGGCAACTTTGGGGCTTCTCATCTCCCCAAACTCAGCCTGTTTTTAGGGGTTTTTTTTACTTTTCCTGAAGTAATAATACTACAGGATTAATTACTTCGCAAGGTCTCTATAAACGCATCTGCCTTTGAAACCCCTACAAAAGCACAAGTGAAATTCCAGATATAAACAAACACAAACTCCCTTTTAATTAAGCCCTGTGCCTCTCTGTGGGGGGTGACAGAGTGAGCAGATGCAGGGGGATTGCCAATTAAGGTACAACTTCTTTGATGGGAAGGGTACAGCCATACACAGGAGGAAAAGGGAGAGGAACTTGCCATCCAAGTCATTATTTTAATTGGTTGCTCAGAGAGATTATGCATTCCCCACATTCGATGCTGCCAAAAAAGTATTACTGATCCAAAATACTAAAGAGCCATCAAAACATGTTCTAAGCTGCTTGTACCATGTTATTACTGAAGTTACCTGTGCTCCTCACTCATCCTGCTTGAGAGGGCTGTAACACAGGGAGATAATTCTCAGGGTTAATTAGACAAAGGAACAGACAACTCTTGGATTTAATTTTCTGTTATTGATCATTATTATTCATTAAACACCAGGCATGCTTAGCAAAAACTTCTTGAAGGGAATGCACAGTATTTGTAGCCTAAATCAGTTTAAAAAGCAACAAAAAAAAAATTAAACCCCATGCAAATAGCTAAAATAAACTCTTGAAAATTGCATGAGCCAGGATGCAAACAGAAAGTGAACCAGAGGATAGACTGGTCATCTGCATAACTTTCATTGATTTGAAATCCCAATATTTTTGGTGTGCTGACCTTTATTTTCTCTGATTCTAATGGCAATACTGTTATAATCTCAGCTTCGCTGAAAAGCTGCATGTTAAATTTCACTCAAGTTTTTATCTGGTTTTAATGGAAATGCAAATCAGCTTTCACAGGGCTTGTTCCACGCCTTTGCACCCTTCGGGGAGGGGAAGAAAAGGCAGGAAACTGAGAAATGGCTTGCTCAGAAATCTTGCTTTTGCCTCCTTACACATGTGTGTCTCCACCACAGAGGACAGAGCCCTGTGCAGGGGGGAATTCAGGCACAGCAACCCAGAGCTGCTTTATCTGAGCCTCCTTCCCCCGAACATGACGGCTCTGTCAGCCAGGCCGACGGAAACATAAAAGAAGATTGGGATTTCACTATCTCTACTCAAAATAAATGAGAGTGACAGAAAAGGAACTCTTGTCTTCGCAAACAGAAGAAGAGTTCAGCCGTTATTGAGAACGGGATAACCAGAAATATATTCCTGCCTTGGGAAAAGAGCCCAGCCTGCAGAGTTAGGCAGGGGCAGAGGAGCTGCTCCCTTCTGCTTCTCTCCAGCTGGCAAGCCAGAAACAGCAGCATTACTACATCTCAGTTATAAACAGCAAAAACAATTCTGGCTTTTGTGGAATGACAGAACAAGCATGTAAAAAAAAANTATCTTTCTTCATTTCTTTCTTCTCTCTGGGAAGTGCCTCAATGCCACTGGCAAGATAAAAAAGACAAAAAGTAAAAGGGACTACTGTGATACCCTTCCTCCCTCCCTCCAGCTGCTTTCCCTCTGGCAAGTGCTCTGTTTTCCCCTTTGGGGCTTCTTGCCATCATTGACCCCACAGCACTGGAGACTTCTCTTCAATGCACAATCAACACTGGATGTCCACTGACCCTCAGCCCCTCTCAAACTATAATACCTCAGGGAGTTGTGCAGTGTCCCCACACCAAAAAGTCTGCCCACCTCTCCCACATTTTCTAGGTACAGCACTGGTACACCACTAGTGCAGAGCACTGGCACAATGCTTATAAAAATACACTGAGGCTAGAACTGCTTAATAGTATTACCATGCTTGGTTATTAATCAGAACGAAATGCCTGGGAAAAAAAAAAGGTATTAAGGATATTTAATTTATGACTGAAAAGGTGAAGAAGGAACCTAATTACAGCTAGTTGATTCCTGCACATGGAAATGATCTCCTGCTATGGGGCTCCCTCATCTAGCAGAGTTCCAGTGTCTGAAAATCAAAGCCAGATCCACCAAGGCTCAAAATGGAAACAAGATGCATTTTTTTAATAAAGAGGAAAGTGCTTCCCTCCCCAGTTTCCTTAGGTATATCTTCCATCACTTGAATCCACTATCCATATCCATTATCACTAACTAGATAACTTTCAAAAAAAAAAGTTAAAAACAAGAGAAAGGAAACAGCAAAAGGCAAGCAGAGAGGAGAAGTGGAGAATCAATTCAATCTCAGCAGCTAATTTAAACATAAAGTCAAGAAACTCAATTCCTCACATAGTCAAGAGGAGAGAATCAGGCTCTAAATTCAGAGCTTTGAATCACCCTGTGGCAGCTCTGGTGACTGTATGTGGCCTTGAGGCTCCCAAATTAGATATCTGAACTTGGATGTGTCTACAGCTATTGGCCATTCTGCTTTCAGTAAATGCTAGAGGGATTTGGACACCTAATACTGCTTTTAAGTCTTGCTTAACTGTAGTGACAACAGTCTCAAGAGTTTTGTCTCATTTTTGGAGAGGGCAATGGTGTTACAAAAGTACACGATACCCTGAACCATCCACAAGCCTGTGTTAAACATTTACTATCTGCAGCACACTGTATTCATATAGATCTTTCAGCCTCTAAAAATAATACAGAAAAGATACATTATTTACCATAAACATGAACAAAGCAAGCTTCACACTGACAGGATGCATGGCAACAAAACCAGAAAACATCGATGCAAATCACACTGTAAAAACAGTCATCCATCAGATTTCGTAATTCCTTGGCATTTCTGTCCCTTGAAACAACTCTTACATTACTGTAGAATTAAAAAGAAAGCAAGTATCAAATTCTCACCTCTCCCCAGCCAGCAAACACTCTCAATTCTTGAGAAACAGTCCTGAAGTTCTGAACTTGAACATAACTCTCACTGGACTTTTATCTGGTGCTGTATATTGTCACAAAGTAGAAAAAGCAGGTTGAGCTCACATTATCTGTAATGAGACAGACACTCCTTCATTTTAACAAGGTACCACTGCCAATATCAGCCCTGCTGTGTAAAAAACCTGAGGCAACGATTTTTTATTTATACAAGAGCAATGAAACCCAGTGAGATCAGATGTGATCGAAGGCACCTTCCAGCACCTGGCACACAGCAGATATTCATGCAGCACCTTTCAAAAGCATCCCACATCCCACACACCACATGCCAAGGCAGCTGCCAGGCCACTGCCCAGCCCTGCCAACAGCTGGGCAGGAAGCAAGTGCTCACACCCACATGGCCATCAGCCCTGCACACTTCAAAGTGGGAAATCAAGGCATTGCAATGATGAAATTTAGTTCAGTGGCTTCTCCCCAGTGAAGCATTTAAAATTTTCCATAAGACATCACAAGTCTGCTGAAGGAAAGCTGGAGGGTTTCTTCACACAGAGATGCTGATGTTTCTGGGATCTGCCACCCTTTCAAGTCACTGCAGCACCAGCAAGGCTTGAGCACCATGAATTGTCTGCACAAATAACCCTGCTAAACCAAAGTGGGCTCTCAGTCTCCATGGATAGAGCAGCAGGAATCTCCTCTCAGCTCCCACGCAGCTCTAGACCTTCTCAGCAGCAGATGAGCTGTGTTGTTTTCCTGAAATGTGCTTCTAACTCACCTCACTCAAGAATGAGTCACCCTTCAGGCCTCATTTCCACCTGCCCACAGTATTTCCACTCTCTGTACAAAGGGACTTAAAATTAAACCAGTGGTCACCGGTATGGGGGATCATAAAATACAGCATTAGGACAAGAAGTTAGCTCTGAAATTAAATAGAGCAGACCAACATTGTCTGGCTGGAGGTATAAATAGTGCACTGACACTTGCAGGTTCACCTCTATCTTGAGTTCAGGTGAACTTCTTGTGATCCACAACTGCCTCTGTTAACTTTCTTTCCATCTCTCTGTCTTTGGGAGTCCTCTTAAAACAAACCCATGATTGCTCTACGGTGCTGAAAGAAAAACAGGAGTGCAAACACGATTTTGCTCGAGCAACTTGGTGGTAGCAGTGTGTGGAGGAAGAAAGAAATAATCTTTTGTTGTCACCAGATTAAAGCATATGATTGGAAAGATGCCCCATGGAGCAACCACCTATTTGGAGAAAACCTAGACTTGAATTTCAGGAGCTGCAAGACACAAGGAGCAATGCCAGAGGGCTGCTTGAGCTGCACCAACAGTGACCTGGACAGCAAGGAGTGGCCAGAGCCACCCCCCTCAGTTTTGGGGACACAGCCCGAGGGCAAAATGCAGACAGTTTGCACTTGTAAACAATTCCTGCCACCAAGAGCAATGTCAAAGAACATGTTGATCTACTGCCACGATTAGGGCTCTGCCTTCTTGGGATCAAATGACTGAACTGTGCAAATTTTATTTCTTTCTATTTTATTTCTTCCAGGTGCCACCACCCTAAGATGGCTCAGGACTGAAAGCACAGCTGCTCCATGAATGACAAAAGTTTTTTCACTTTTAACTGCAAGTGAAGCACTGCAAACCCCAGGTAGAATGGAAGGGAGAACAACAAAATTAAGTGGAATTATCACTTAATTTTATGTCCAGGTGCTCCACTGACTGGCTATTTCAATTTTATCACAAGATTTTGAGGCTATCACACAAGCCTCACTCACAAACGTTTCATCATTAAGAGGACAGTACATTCTCCTACAATGAATGACCCTTTTAAGTGCAAGGTCACCACAGTGGACCAGAGAGAAAATTCTTGATGAGACAAAATTGGGAGACCGTGCTGATCCACACCTGACAGCCCTGTAACCCATGGACAAGACTTTCCCTAACCTCTGATGAACAAGATGACAATTTAGTGAGTTAATGCTTTCTGCTGCCACAGTGGAGAGGACTGGCAGCTCTCTCAGCCCTGGCACAAAAGGTCACAGGCACCCACCACGACCTGGTGCTTCAGGAGAGACCCAACAGTGCAAAACAAAAAGGATTCTGGAATGCCAGCCAGCCCAAGGTGTGTATTTACAAGGGCTGCAGCTTTCTCCCACTGCTTTTCATTACAAGACTTCATATATATATTTCAGATTCTCCTGCTGAAAATATAGATAAGCTCCTGACATTAAATTTTCTATAAAACAGAGTTGCAATACAAGGTCAGTGACAAATGCTGGCGTCAGAAGCCCACAGTAATGGCATTCTGTTAGGGTTTTGTAAGAGAAATGAACACAGACATAGAGAGTAAAACAAAAGTATCTTCCCAACTTGTAAATTTATTTCTGGAACCTTAAAACATGAAATTAAAGTTCCTTTTGTGGGCACGCAGACAGCCCTATGTCTTGATAATTGTATATACAAGAAAGGCTTAAAACTGTAATACAACATTTGGTTTCAGTCAGCATTAGTTCTAGTGTTTGATTTATTCCTTGCAATAAATAGATTAAAGCTTATTACCATTGATAAAGTCGATCTTGTAAACCCCAGGGCGCCGCTTTGAAAATTTTCATGGTGAAATTTGGCAGTGTCATGCAGTGTAACGTGACAATGCCATGGTGATGTGTCAGTGATGCCCATGCCTCGTTTCCACTATTTCTGATCCTGACCCCACAACTCTGAACAAAGCTGTAACCTTACAATTCAGAGTGGAACAAAAAAACCCAAAAAAACACAATACCCACAAAATATCACACAAAACATACTCTACTTCTTTCACTGTCTTCCCACAGATGAGCATTTCATTAAAAAGCCGAATGTTCAAAGATACAGACCACTGAGTTAAACTCCAATACAAGAATAGTTGATAGAAAACATAATAAAGAACTGAATGACTGGGTGCATTTTATACCTGGAAAGAGTCAGATATTTTGCAGAGAGCAGTCATGCACAACAGATCTCTTAGAATTCCCTGAAGGAGTTAACAAGCACATGGAATAAGGGGACATAGACTGCAGGGACATGCAGTACACAGGGCTTTTCCCAAACCCTTCAGCAAAGAGTCTCAAGGAATCTCTAGAAGAGCCTTAAAAAAGGTAGACTATGGTGGGATAGAAAACAAGGGCATCTTATACATTATCAACTGAAAAAAAAAAAATAAAGGAAATAATAAATCCTTTGTCACAAAGATGAGAGGCTGTTAACACATAACACATCACCTCATCATCTGTGCTAAGACCTGTACTGGTCCAAACACCCGTTACTGGTCTGGGAAGGGAGGTAATGAAATGCCAAACTACACAGAGAAAACAGAACCATTATGAGTAGGCAAAATTACAACTGACGTGAACACTGCAGAAGAGTCTCAAGACTGTGATTGGACAGGAAAATGACAGCATAAATTAAGTGTTAATAAATGCGAAATACTGCACTGAAATAAAGGAGTGTTACTGTCCACACAGACTGACAGGCTCTGAATTAGCTGTTCTAATGCAGAAAAGAGATGTAGTCACTACAGACAGCTTTCTGGAAACATCAGCTCAGCAGCAACCCAAAAATAATAGGCAAATAATTTTTGAACTTCTAGGGAAAGGTATCAAGGCTGAAATACAAAATACCGTGTCAGAAACTCATGATTTATCTGCATTTTAAAAATGCATCTATTTCTGCTTATTTCATCTTTAAAAGGAAACATAAGAAGACACGCAGCTGTGATGGATCAGAAGACCAAAATTATTTCTGAACAGTGAAAAACTTCACTTTGCTAAGAATCCATCAGAAGCAGGAGTAGCTTTGGACTCTACAGCTTGAAGAAGAGCCAACCCAGACAGGTCAGACCCATACCACACACAGGATGCTGGGCCACATGAACCTTTTGTCTGACTACCTGCACTGTTCTTATCTTCCTGTGAGGTAGAACACACAGAGAAGACAATTTCTACTTTCCTGTGAAGAGTTAGTAGGATAAGCCAGAGCATGTTTAGATAAATTTTATTAATTGGGCTACGATCTGCAAGAGACTCCTCTCATTTCCATCTGCCCTGAAAGCAAAGATGTTTAATAAGACGTTGACCATTCAGCTCACAATGTGCTATAAAATTTTACCTTTGGTCTTATTAGGGTAACAAATGGGAAATATCATGCAAGGCTTGAAATTATGGAGTAGATTAGACTCAAATTGCCTCATAAGTTAGAGAAGGAAAAACACCCTCCAGAGCCATCTCCTGTCCTAAAAAGAACAGGGTCAGCCTAGCTGAACACTGTATTTTCTATTTCCATCTGAAAACCTAAACATTCTGGTTTTTTCCTTCACAAGTTGAGGGAAAAAGCAACTTTTGTGTATAAAGAGTATACACAGGGAGTACTAAGCACAGCACTGAACATCTGAAACACCAGATAATATGCTCAGGTTGGGTTGGAGCACCCTGGGTCCATTAGTCAATTTATGCTGTTGTAACCCAAACATTCAGGTCCAAACTGGATGAAAGCCAAATTCAAGCAGATCAGAAACTTGCCATAAGTGAAGGAAAACAGAAGGGCCAAAAAAAGAAGTATTTTGATCCCTGTAAGAACACGACTGCTTAGCACAAGAAGCACATGAAGACCAAGGGGTTTTGTGTCAGTAACTGTAAAACAGCCTTTTCCCACCTGAAAATCAAATCACCTTTTCCTGGAAAAACAATAGGTGAGGATGGAGCCAGCCATGGGAGGCAGCTGCTCTGTTACATCAGCAACACATTCATATCTTTTGAGCCTATCCCTAAAACCATAATTTCCACCCCCACCACAGCTTTTCACACCATGTTCATGAGTAACCACCAACTGCCCAGGATGTAAAATCTGCAGAAATCATTTTTGACCTAGTTTTTGAATCTCCCCATGGCTCTTAATGCCTCTTCTTCTCTAGGAACCAAAAACACAATAGAATGACAAAAACTCTGGCTGCTGGACATTCTGATGCTGAGGAAATGCCTACACAGAAACTATTAATTCACAAAATCATGTAAGAAACACTTCTGCTGTTTACAAAGCTTCCATGCTTTGTATTATTTTTCAAAAGATTCAACTATTCCCATAAATACCAGTTCAGCCTCACAGACACTATCCTGCTTCAACCTTTCAGTGAAGGCAGTTCATAACAGTGCTGTTGAAAATAAGAACAATGGAGAAGTTTAAGTGCACCATTTTTCAATTTCTGACTCAACTATAATAACTATAATATCCTCCATGTCAGTAATAAGATGACTGTTAAACATGACACTTAAAATCATTCACCTCTGACTTCACAAAGCTCTTTCAGGAAATACCTGTTTCCAGAAAACTTCATTACTGTAACACTCAGGAATCAGTGTGTGGGTGCTTTTTCCCTAAACCAATAAAATATCCACCTTCAAGATTACTTTCAAGCAGAGAAACTAAACATCCAATGGTGTATAACATCAGCCTGCATAAGGTCCACATCTGTCAGATCCACCAGCCTGGGCAGAGGAATTTAAAAGCACCTGCTGCTCAGCAGGCAGAAAGATCCACTGCTGAAGTTAGACAGGAAGAAAGGGAACAAAGAGAACAGAGAAAAAAAAGAAAAATATCTAACAGATTTATTTTTCAGACAATTCAACCAACACTTCAAGTCTTTTATTCACACCTTCAAAACCCATCATCTGGAGGTAATTAATTACTGCATGCCTGACTTCACTCTCAGTATTTTCACTGACACCAGTGGCAGCAGGATTGGCCTATTCCCTATTAGCTAACTCAAACCAGTAACCAGCTCTTGAATATCTCATTCAGATCTAATATCTCCTTTTAAGTATCCATTTCTGGCAGGGCATAAAACAATCAACCTATCAAAGCACTGCAGTTTCATCATCACCCCCACCCCCATCCAAAATTAATCACGTTTCAGTACATGCAAGGCAAGCCTTTTGGTAAGCAAGAATAGATAAAAGAGGATTTCCCAGTGTCCGTACTGAAACAGTAACACACCTAATGATTTCCTGCAAACCACTACTACAAGGTCTGTGAAAAAACTGCAAAATAATTCAGCTTTTCAGGAGCAACGTGTAAGCAGAAAACTGAGCTGTACCCTGTGAGGGCTATGATTCTTCTGTTGTTTCACTGAAAAAAAAAAAAAAAAAGCAGGTTAAGTAAGGTAAATTCTTGCTTTAAAGTTTATTTTGGCTTCACTTCTTTGAGGAGGCTTGTATACTAAAAAATAAAATTTTAAAGTTGCAGTATCTGTGAACTTGATAAGGTAAAACTGCTGAAATTCAGGGTTACTGTTTTACCTGAGTGTGACAGTAACAACAGCGCATTTTATCCTCCTTCAGACAGACAGTACAAGGCAGAAAATCTACTTACATCCCATTTAAAGCCATAGAATAAGTTGCAGGAGGAGCGAGGCTGCCCATGCTGACACTCAAAAAGAAGTTTCTGCTTTCTGCATAAACCATTGTATATTTCAAACATAAACAGAGACATTGGCAGGTTATTTTGTAAGTCATGGAAAGGCTCTCATACCCCAACCCATGGCTATGAATTTTGTACATGAACAACTCTCCCTTCAGCTGAAGCTTCACTGCCCAGCTCCACTGTCAGATGTCACACTTGCAAAAGCCTAAAAGTCAGAATAAAAGCTGGGTGTTGCTGCAGTGCATGGTTTTGAAAGACTTCAAAAAGTTACTGAAGCAAGACAAAACTGCACAAGATTCTCCTCCAGGAAGCCAGGCCCAACAGCTCAGAGAGGCTCCCAGTTAATTAGGTGATTGCTATGTAGAGAAGAGGCTGTAGGAAGTGCCCAGTGCTGCATCCTCATTTGTGCTTCTCTCTGATCCCTACAGCAGCAACTCTGTCCTGAGTGAAACAGCTCATTATCCAGCAGAGACAAACCCTCCTCGGGAGAGAGGTGTTTCTTGGGCTGTTGAGCAGCATCAGCTCCATCTGGTCACCCTCTGCCTGCCCTGAGCAGGGCACGAGAAGCCCATGCAGGTAGGGACTGGCACATCTTGGCTGGAATTGATGCTGTTTGGTTTTCTGCCTTTTTCCTTTTGTATGTTCTCTATATTCCTCACACATACATTTGTAGCTCTGTAGCCTATTGTTTTAATGGCTAGTTTTCCCAGTACTTTTCCATGGCTTTTCCCTAGGCAAAAAGACAAAACAAACTCCAGAGCTACAATCCCTGGGAGGTGCAGGGTCCCTGTCCTATCTTGGTTCTTCCTGAGAACCAAGAACAAAACTTCAAGATACATTTTCATGGACAAAGTACAGCCAGTGCCGAGGGGATAACTCCAGAGAAGGGGCTTGACCTGGGGGGGAAATTGCATCACCACTTGTCCTCCTAATTAGTACTTTTTATCAATTACATTAATTTCCTAAAACCTATAAAGATGTACTCCTCCCTGTGGGCTCTTGTGGACATCTTTCCATGACTGCACCTGAAGGCCTTCAAATAAAGATCTGCTCTTATATTACCTCCTTACTAAAATTATCTTGAGTTTCATTTCCAGGTTGGGAAAAAGGCAACAGAATCAGGGATGGAACACAGACCCTTCAGAACTGGTTTGGATGAAGGTAAGAACATTGAAAGTAAATCCAGAGCTGGCCTTGGTTTGAATTCCAGTGCAGATGATGGGAAAGCCTTCACCGACGTGTCCTCCCTGGGTCACCAGCACCCTTCAGCAATGCTCCTTTTGCTTTCCTAACAGCATATTCTACATTTGCTTGTTAGGCACATTTCCCTGTCTAAAAGAGAGTTAAGACCCTTATCATCACCCCCTGTGGACTCTTGGCTCATGCTTTAAGAGAACACATTTATTTAGGAAGTGCCCAGTGCAGCCGGGTCATGCCCTTTGATCGTGCAGGTGAAAGTCTGGAGCCTGCTCCACTTCAGCTGCCTCTACCAGGGCCAACAGCTCAATCTGCTCCACCTCCTAAACCCCTCAGGAAATGGCACTCATTGACTTCAGCACTGTAAAAGCACTAATACTCCCTGCTCTGAAGTGCACAGGCCCAAAGCTGACCACATCACCCTCAACAGGGCACGAGCCAGGTCTCCACAATGCTGACTTGTTTAATCAAATTGCAGAAACTTCCCATTGGTTTTTTTCCCCTTTCATGTTTAGCATCCTGCTTTTATCTGGCAGCGTTTTAACAGCTGTTTTCTTATCACATTAAACCGACATCGCTGACAAAAAATAAACGTCTGCTTCTGCTGGATTTCCTCACAGTATGCTACAGGGGAGCAAATCTCTACTGAGCAATGCTGTCTACCAAAATCAAACAAACAACAAACAAAAGCACCAAACAAAGCTCCACAACTTTGTCACAATCTCACAATCTTCTGTTCAAACTTCATTTCCCCCCCCCCCCCCCCAAAAATAGCAGGCCAGCCCTCCAGCCAGTGGCAGCACTGGCACAGTGCCTAGGAAAGTAATGGAGCTGCACTGATTTACGACAGTTAAAAATCTGACCTGGAGATGAGTCATGGGTTTTACTTGCTGCTTGAATTGCAACTAATTCAAAGGGTTTGGTTTGGTTTTGTTTTGTTTATCTCTGGATGTGTTGTAAAGCTTCAGTCACTAAAGGTCAACTCCAACATTTCTTCATAAATATTTAGGAAAGCTCCTGAATATTTAGGAAATGCCTGGATGTATGAGATTTTTCAAGCATGCTGCTTCTTGGATTTGGACTGATCTTTTCTACCACAGTCACCCACTCTGCCATCTGAAATAGTCCATTAACCTACACATTGAGGCAGCTACTTTTGATCAAGAGGTGAAAAATCACAGCTTAGCTCTGAGCCTCACAACAAGAAGGGAAGAGGAAAAAAAAACAATCAAGCAGGGAGGGAGGCTTTGGGACTCTTCTCCCTGCTGTCTGTCAGAGAAATGTGGCTCTGGCTGTTTCTGGATGCCTTCAGCATTATGGTCTCTTCTCCCTCTGCTGAGCAATCCAAGCACTACAGAGAGTGACAGAGCCGCCTGCAGCAAGAGGTTCTTCAGTCGTGTCAGGATTACACAGGAACAAACTTTATTTCTCAGGCTAACAGCAGAAAAAAGTAAGAAACAGAGAGATGTGCTCAGCCTCCTGCTCCCTCCTTGCCCACAGAGATGTGAAGTGAGCTGGACTGGGGCTGCCCACACCACGGCTCAGCTCCAGGCTGGTGAAAGCATCTGCTGATGTGGGGAAACCAGAACCTCAGCTGGTGACTGACCAGGGAAACCCCTGGAGAAGGCAGGAGGCTTTTTAATTAAATGGTTTACCCTGGCTGCCACACTGCCAAACAAGAAATGAGACTGTCTAACTGCACACATGGCTTCCATGCAAGGAACAGGTGAAGCCACTACAGAAGCCTTTTATCTTCTGGGGTGACCACAGCAAATCTTGGCTCATCTCAGCAGTGGGCAACACAACCCTGGATGTGCTCCCAGCACTGCTCTTCTGCATTCATGGGAATTCTCCAGCACCCAACCTGACAAACCCTATGGTGCCCTTGGCATCAAGAGGGGCAATAATAGATATATTACCATAACCCAACACTACCAGCTTAGCACTTTGCAATGCATTAGATTCAGGGAGCTTTCTGTGCAGCACCACAATCTTAAAAGCATCATTAAAGCAAAAAATAAAAAAACCAGATCTTCAATATCCTTATCAGATTCTAGGGTTAAATTGAGTGGCAATCCTGAGATTTTACAAAGTTTTCACCTCCGTGAGGAACCACTATCCTTCCTTGCTAAGCAGAGAAACAGATAATCACCCTAGGGCTCCATCTTCAGTGAAAAATAAAATCCCCTATTTCTCAAAGACAAAAAAAAAGAAAAACAACTCAATACCACATCTCTTTTCACTAGCTCTATCCAAATTCAGCAGAACAGCAGCTAAAAATATGTCAGAAATCAAGGTGTGAGTGAAGAAGAGAAAAAAGAGAAGGCTTAGTACCAGAATGGCAAGATTTCAAGCGTGACCCATTGCCTGGTAATGTCAATGGGATCCTTTTGAACCGTTTCCAAACAAGTCAGACACAGCTCACCTGACGTGACTTGTTACTGAGAGCAGCTGATGGAGGTAGAGAGGAAGAAGGCAAAGACCTCACAGGGAAAACACACAGCTCCAGGAGTCATACCAGCCCTTGATCAGCGGGTGGGGGAAAGCATACTTTTGTTTCTTTGAAGCATTTAGCCCCAAAGTGAAAAAAACAGCAGCCTTCCCATAGGATCCATCTTAAACCCAGGCAGGGGGAGAATGTAAAGAGCAGCTAAAAGCTAAGCTTTTTCAAGGTTATCTAAGCAGACATTGCAAAGTTCTTTATGGTGTTTAGTAACCTACTGCCCCCCAAAAAGTTAACATGTTTTCAAACTACTCCAGGCATATTCAGCAGAAATCTGTTATTAAAATCAATGAGAGACAAGCTGTTAGCTGTACCTTGTGCTGGAAAAGCTGCAGATGAAATGCAGAAAGCTCCTATGCTTTCACTCCACATCCAACAATACAAACATTTTCAGTTACCTCATAAATCAAAGTTTGTCATTAAGCTGCACCTAAAGTGCTATCTTACCCAAACCTCTGGAAAAGCATCAAGGCAGCTGTTAATTATTTTTTTTACAATCACTCAGGAAACATTTCACAGGTGAAGGAACCATGGGCTGGTGCAAATCCTCTGTGACTGTTGTGGGGCCAACAGAATCGAGGCTTCTGGTGGTGGCCAGGGACAAATGGACTCAGAGAGTGACAGTGTGTGTGAGCTTTCACACTGAGATGCTTCCCATCCAAGCACACCTAAGGGACTTGCTGTAAACTGGTAACAGAGCCTGGGATTCGCACAAATGAAATAAAAGCAGGAGCAGACAATGAAGAAAGTTAATTTTTCACCTAGAGAACTGCAGTGTTAGAAGATTGCCCTGGAGGATTTAATCAATGAAAGTGAATCTTGTGTATTTTTCTCCAGTATTCCCAAAATAAGTCAATAAAATGCCAGCACTCTCTCAGCATAGAGGGACCATTTTCCAAGTAAGCTTGAGTTAAAGTCTTTACCAAAAGAACTAAAGAAATGCATTATGATTTCTGAGAAAAATAGTAAGCAAGGAAACAGAAACAGCAGGATAACCTTACAAGGCACAATAGGTTTTCAGAAAAACTTTTTTACTTCTTTTATTCCTGAGGACGATTAGAAGCAAATGAAAACTACTCTAAACCAGACACTGTTGGTGCACGAAAATACCTGCAGCTACCCTGGCCTTTAAGAGCAGCAAACATCTGAAAAATGCACACCACCATCAGGCACTATCTAAAGGCATTTCCAGACTCAGAACCTCCTCTCCCGTGAGGAAAACACACCTACTTGCCCATCTGCTCCATCACAAAACCTCCCCATGCACTCAAGCAACTTCTATCACACACTCCTAACAACGCATCACCTGTGCAGGAGTGCTGGGTCCATACACATCCCCCAAAATAAACAGCAACAGACCACATTACATAACCCACTTCTATTTCATTATAAACACCTGAATAAATGCCCCTGCCTGTCTCAAGGGCTGCACACCAACCCTCTCTCTTGGCCAAATGACCAGCAGGCAGGAAGCTTTCTCAAGTCCTAAATCAATTTACAATCCCACCTTTGGCTGGAGTCTGGATAATCTGTTTCTCTGAGTATTTAAAAAAAAAAAAAAAAAAAA
>VZTZ01015956.1:468125-676774 GCA_013400955.1 Drymodes brunneopygia
TGCCATTTTCCCATAGCCCGTCTTCCTGCCCCCTCTCCCATTTCTCCCCACGTTTTGTAGAATCACAGAGTCGTTCAGGTGGGAAAAGATCTTTAAGATCAAGACCATCACACCCAACCGCTACCCCAGCCCTGCCAAGCCCCCCGCTAAACCCTGTCCCGAAGTACCACATCTGCACATCACTTAAATACCTCCAGGGATGCTGGCTCCACCACTTCTCTGGGCAATCTGTGCCAGCGCTTGGCAATCCTTCCCCTGAAGATTTTTTTCCTAATATCCTATCAAGTGGAGGCTTTTTCCTCTTACTGCTTATTCCCTCGGAGATGAGGCTAAAGCCCCCCCCCGGCCACAGCCTCCTTTCAGGTAGTTGTAGAAATTGATAACATCTCTTCTGAGCCTCCTTTATTCCAGCCCAGCTTCTCATAAGACTTGTGCTCTAGACCNATAATTTCCCCTTTGTAATACTCAGTTTACATGCACAAACCAGAAGAGCTGTCACTTCTTCAGTCTTAAAAGCTTGAAGCAAAATTAGCTATTCTAAGCTACCTGCAAAGCAAAGAGGTGCAACTGAAAAACATCAGGGGCATACCATCCACGACTCTTCAGAGTGCTGGAAGTTTCCAGAAGGCACAATAAGAATACAGTCAACATCCTCAGTGCATTCCAACACAAGGATTTCAAGGACTTCAAGGGGCAAAGGAAAAGGAAATTTTTCTGTGGCAAGAAGATTATTGCAACAGTTGTACCCATGCTAATCAAAGGGCTTGGAAGCAAGGCTCCCACTCTGTACTGCTGAGAGGTGATGCTCTGAAAACAGCTTTTACTACAAGGAATATTGTCAGCCTCGTTTCAAAATAATGACCCTTTTTTTCCATTTATCAGTATAATTTCTTCCTCAAACTGGCATTCAAAAATATAGCTCTTCCTTGGGGGAGGAACAAAACAAAAACATAGCTTGAAATACTGGAGTGGATTCTCAAAAGATATACATCAACATGAGGAGTCAATAAAATTATGGTAATTTATGCAAAAAGAAACCTAACCAAGATTTCTCTCCTTCGAGATGAGGCTGGGATGATTATGGTCATTTACAGCAGATGCTAAACCTCATCACACAGGACACAGGAGCTCATTCCCATGCCTATGGAATGTCACCCAGCAAACACATCTGTTAGCAGGAGGAGGACTCAGTTCAGCACACTGATGTAGCAACGTCACTGGCTGACCTATTCTGCCCAGCACACAATGGAGAGCTGTTCATTTTTCTTTTCAATGAAATGCTATGCAAGTGTTGATTTAATGGTTCATTTATCAACTCCTCTGAATATTAAGCAATTCATTTTGACTTAATTTGAACAATTCAATTTCACCCATCCTTCCTTCCCCTTGAAAAATGTGAATTACTGCCCAGGGAGAAGCTGTTTTCAAAGTTGACTTAACAAGAAGCACTTAGCTCCATGGGCTTTATACCCTTTCATAGCCTGATATATATTTATAACAGACTTTTATCTTTTCCTATTACATATTACACCTGAAATTTACAAATGCTAAACCAAAGACGCTTCAACAAACATTCTTAGTACTGAAGACCAAAAGGTATCTTCTACATTAGCTACTCCCTAAGAGGACCACCGAAAAACAAAGTGCATCGTCAACAACCATGTGAAATTCTGCAACACCCGGGGAAAGGCGCCTTCCATTGAAAACCCCTTACTTTTCTTTGAAAGTTTGCATTACCGGATACATTTTCCCAACAGGGGCAAAACACCGATCCACGCAGGAAGCACTGGAGGTTCAGTCTCACCTGTAAGCAGCACCTCGCACCCCCGGGTCCGCATCCCGCAGGGTTCCCACCGCTCCGCAGCCGCGCTCAGCCCCGGCAGCGGCTCCGATCCCCGGCAAGCGGCTCCACGGGACCCGCCCGGGGTGGAGAAAACCCCCCCGGCACCAAAGCAGCCGCTGCACCTGTTGGCCCGCGGTCCCCGCCGCATCCCCCGCGGCTCCCACCGCTTTCCCCGGATTCAGCCCGATCTGTGCCCGTTTTCACCTGCTGTTCGCAGGTGCCCAAGCCCCTCTCCGCAGCCCCCCGCACACGCCCGCTGTTAACATCCAGCCCGGCAGCCCCAGCCCGGGGGTCACTCCAGGAGTCCCTTCCCCACGGGAGCCTCGCCCCCCTCAGACACGGAGCATCCCCCGCACTGCTCGGCCGAGCCTTCCGGAGGGCCGAGCAGCGTCCGCCCGCTGCCAAGAGACACTTTTCCCTCCGGGAATGCCGACACGGAGCCACGGCGCTGCGAGGGAGGGATGCGAAGGAGCGATGTGAAGGAGGGATGCGAAGGAGGGATGCGCGGGGAGCACCCGAAGGGCCGCGTCCCCCCCGCGAAGGGCAGCGCCGGCCGGAGCCCGAAACTCCGGCAAGTCCGAGCGCGGGGCCGGCCCGTGGCGGCACTCACCGGGGCGGGGGCGCGGGCGGGCTCGGCCCCTCAGGAGATCATGCCGGCGGAGCGCGGGGCCGGCGGCGGAGCGGNCCACATCTGCACATCACTTAAATACCTCCAGGGATGCTGGCTCCACCACTTCTCTGGGCAATCTGTGCCAGCGCTTGGCAATCCTTCCCCTGAAGATTTTTTTCCTAATATCCTATCAAGTGGAGGCTTTTTCCTCTTACTGCTTATTCCCTCGGAGATGAGGCTAAAGCCCCCCCCCGGCCACAGCCTCCTTTCAGGTAGTTGTAGAAATTGATAACATCTCTTCTGAGCCTCCTTTACTCCAGCCCAGCTTCTCATAAGACTTGTGCTCTAGACCCTTCACCAGCTTCACTGCCTTACTATGGACACTACTTTCTCCCTTCCTCCTTTTTTAATTGATTTTTTCCTCCTTCTCTCTTTTTTTCCCCCATCCCTCTCCCTTACCAAAGCCTTTAGGCAAAGCAGCCAAGTGGCAGCAGGGGCTCAGCCACCCAGCATGGTACAAAGTCTCCAGCAGCAACACAGCGCCTTTTCCCTTGGAGTTCCATGTGTTGGAGAGGGAATCAGTGGAAATGGTTTTTTTCTACTCTAAAAAGTTGGCTGTTTTGCAACCGTATGCAAATGCTTTGGTTCTAGCAGATGGCAATGAGTGCTTTCCTTCCACGTTTTATTCTGGAGCTCAGTATCAAGGTAGAGTTTACAATAAGCTCAGTAGCTGCTGACTACTGGTTGCTAGGACAGGTTAAACTTGCGTTCAAGGAGAACTTTCTGTCACATGGCCATTTGGTGCTCTTCCCTCTATGAGCCTGGGACCCTCCATTCTGTTAAAATTCCAATGAAGTGACAGGTCTGGTTCGTTGAAGGTCCATAAAATCTGTTCCCACCTAGAGGACAGGGGGTACACGTTATAACCCTACACATGCACTCCTTCCACCTGTTGTACATTATATGCAAAATTTCTGTTCATCTTATCTCCAGATTTAAAAAAAAAAAGTACTGAAGAAATCTGATAGATCGAAAGAAAGCAAAAGCACATCAGCAAAACTGGCAAGTATCAAGCACTGTACATTTTATCAAGTTAGTTTATCAAGCAACAAATTTGACCAATAGGTCTTCGTTTTCTTTTCTGTTATTATTTTAATTTTAATACTTTCCTTTTTTAGTACTTCATAATTGTTGTTCTTTGCTTGCACTGATTTGCAACTGGATCCAGTTGGCCAGCAATGGCAGGGAATGCTAATTCCATTTAGTTATCAGAAAAAAGCAATAAAAAAATGTTTCCCCAAGGCCTCAGCCCACAGTGATGAAAAATCCAGACCAACAAACATACTTTGTTAAAACCAGTCTTATGTGTCTTTTCTGTTCCCACAGAAAAATAAAAGTAGGAAAACAGTGCAGTAGGCAAACTGACATATAAATGATAGACCCTTCCCAGCTCCAGTGGTTTGATCCCAAATATATCCCCAAGCTGGGGAGAGAGTTACAGTGTGTACCCCAGAAGTGGGCAAGCCCTAATCACATTTCAGATGTGCCACGTACAGCCATAGCTTTGATTATTTAAAGTTGTGGGGTCAGTGACAGCAGCAGCTGCTGCTCCTGACCTCAAGGGAATCACAGTCCTGAGTTAATACAAACTCTTGTCCCTTCATTTCTCACTGGGGCTTAGAGGGCTCTGAGTGGTTCTTGGAGCTGCTGCAAAGGGCTCCCAGTGCTGAGCTGACCACTGGCAGGAGAGGGCTGCAGGGCCAGAGGGAAATGCAGCACAGGCAAAGATAAAATAACGTTCCTCTTAGAGATTACTCTACTTATTTTCCCTGCCTTTAGAAAGGAACAGCTGCTACTCAGGTTTGCCAGCACCCAGAACTCAAAAACTGTGAGTGAGAGACTCAGAAATAGGATGATTGTCTGTAAAACAGTCTGATGTCGAGGGGAAAAAAAAAAAAAAGCCTCTTTTCATTTAGCCTGTGATTGCTAAGTCTGCAGAGATCCTTTTTTCCCAAGCTTTTTCCTTGGTCCTTGAGGAGCAGAGATCCACTCTTCTTTTTTTCCCCTTTTTTAAATGAATGCTGGGATTCTAACATAATCGACTAATTCCAGGAGCTGAGGCTTCAAGATAAAAAGAGAAGTATACCATGTCACAAAGCTCACAATGCAATCTCATTGCATTGGCTTTGGCAGCGGTTCACTTGGCTCTGGAAATAATAAAGTGGGAGACTGAAATGACAAACAAACCGGAGATCCAAACCCAAGTACCACCAGGGAATGCTAAGCAGATGGCCAGCAAAAGACCAGCCCAAGGAATTGCTACAGTCTTTGCAGGAGAATTACTGACACCAATCCACCGTGGTGGCCTCCTTCCTATGAGCTTGCCTGGCATCGTTTGCATCTTGATGTCCTTGTACAGAATTAAGAGGAATAAACAAGCTGGAAAGACCTCTCAAATGCAAATTATTCTCATAGCAAATGGATCCAAGGGCATTGGAGAACCCATGGAAGGGTCAGGACCAACACTACATTTCTGTGGCATTTTGGGCCTACGTTGCTTTAATTGTTTATTGAGCTATCACCAAGATCTCACTGGTGTGTGCTTTCAGGAAGGATGCTTTCAGCATACTCCTATTGAAATGTCTGTTCTGTTTCAGTATGCCATAACATTATTTTGTCAGAGAATTTATTTAAAAGTTGCAAAATTAAGTCTGTGCTAAACAGACTAAAAATTAAGTCTGCTCCTGCTAAACAGGAGCTGGCACAACGGAAATGAGTTCTTGGAATGCCCCATAAGTATGCAAGTGTGAGCATATGAAATCTCATGAAGCAATTCATTTTCAGAAAGAGAAAAAGAAGCCCTAAATCATATTGTCTTCTGTCATATTCAGTTTGCTCAGCAGAGAAAACCACATGAATATCAACTGTGGCCATTTGAACTAAGCAGAGTGGTAAAACACCCTGCAGACACCGATTCTTTCTGCTTATTCTCATCAATACATTGATTTACTGGAAAAGAAAGCAGTTATTGTGGAACGGGTTTCAGACTGCCAAGCCCAGCAGATTCTCTGTGCTGCCAAGTAGGATTTGTTTTCAGTCTATGTCCATCCCCAGCACTTAGCAGAGCTGACCTGTCCTCTTGTGCTTCTCAGCTACTTTCTTCAATTTGCACTCATCTTATCAGTCCAAAAATGCAATATTTAACACCGACTAAACCCTATGTGCTCTCCTCATAGGGATCAGGACTTTGAACTTTGGGCTCAATAGGAAAAGTTTTTCAACAAGCACCTGGAGCTAAATCCTGCCCACCATATTTGTGGGTGTTGCCCCATTACCTGCCAGTTTGAAATAGGCAGGATTTAATCATTTGGGGATGACAGTGAATTACAGCCCCTCGTGCAGGAGCACAGCACTCCCATCCCACTCTCCCTGCCCGTCTGCTCACAGGCTGGTGCATCACTGGAGCCCAGCCAGGCAGCCATAGAGATGCACTGAGTGAATAAGGTCTTCCTTCCCTATCAGCTAATAAAGATAATTACAAAGGCCAGTGTATATTCATTTGGGTTCAGTCCTTTTCTCACTCAAATTAATGTTGGTTTTGCCATTGATGCTGGTTTTAGGAGAAGCTGGCCCAACATCAGGGAGCTAAAATTAGATTGCTTCTGCCATCTTCCCCATAGCAGCCAAGGGAGCTACTGGCCTAGCCAAGAATCAGTGCTTACTCAAGGAACCCATTTATCCTGGGAATGCCTCTGATGGGCTCCAACACCTGCTGCAGGAGCTCAGGCAGTGGGACCCCACGATGGTCCAAGTGCCACCTCCACCCCACAACACCACAGCCAGGCCCCAGCTCTGCTCACCCCTCTGGAACTCATTTGCCAAAACCAGCACTAAATGAGGGCAGAGAAGGAGACACACACAGAAAATCCTTATCCCCTGAGGGCACAGAGTCGGGGGATGGCAGCTCTGGGTGAGGATGCCCGCAGATGCTCACACCTGTGTGTGACACACAGCGCTGTCCTCAGACACTCCCTGTGCGGGGCTGTCGGATTTTTATCCCCTCTCCACAACACCAAAGTTGCTTGTTCTCAATATTGGTGATGCCACTCGAAAAAGTCAGGGGAAATCCATCACGGCCCGTGAGGTTATTCTGGTGTAACGAGCAGCCCTTGTACCTCATTTTTCAGCAGTGAGACTCAGCCCTCACAGCTCCATTTCTGTGCTGCACGGAGGCAGTGGCTCAATGCAAAGCTTGGGGGGCTTTTCTGCAGCCCAACAGCTCAGAATCTCCATGCATAGGTGAAGATGCAGATATGCACATGTAAATATAATATAAATACAATTATCCTCCATAGTTTTCCTCTGAAAAGCAGTATTTCCCTTTTGGGCAGTTGTCTACCCATCAATACGCCTGAGTGTAGACACACACACTTCAGCAGCAAGGCCGAAAAACCTCCTCAGCCACACTCCCATGGAGAGCACAAGCAGCACCCTGATTTGCACACGCCTTGGAAATGCAAACAGTTCCTCTCTTCTCAAATTCTGCTGCTGCAATAACTTTGCAGACAACTTTGCTTACTGGACTTGTTTCATGGTGGGAGTAACTACCAGCAATAGCTCGCCTGCTCCTCGGAGCAGTCACATGCTGGGATTGCTCATATGCCATTCAGATTCTCCAACAACTGAGAGAGAGAGAAAAAGGGAGGGGGAAAAAGGCAACTATTTCTAACAGAGACACATTCCCCTGTTGCCTCTGCCTCGACTGCAAATGCTGCTACACTCATTTCTAAGTGGTCAATCCCCACCCTGTTTCCATAAACACAGAAGACGATTGTTTATAACTCCAAACTCCCTGCCAAGGCAAGCTTCACACAGGAGGAGAAAAAAAAAAAAAGAAAAAAGAAAAAAAAAAGAAGGAATGGCAGATTAAACAGATCAGCTCTGATTCTTACCTTCAGAAGCAGACTTCGTTCAAAGCCCACAAATACTTTTACTTTGCAGTAAGTCTGAGCTATTTTTAGGTTCCCTCTGGGATGCCATATAGGGAGAGCAGCCCCCTCCCTATCATTACTAATCTGCTGAACATAACAGCAGGACACCTGCTGCTGGTGACTCATGTTTTGTGTGCAGCTAATGGTATATATATAGGCAAAACATAAAGACAATTGCTTATTTCCCTACCTACCCCATGTGTTGTTTGTTGCTCTAAGCAAATTAAATCATTGCAATGAAGACAGTGTAAAGAAGACAAATACACAGGAAAATTCATGTTCAGCTTCAGAAGGAGCTCTAGAAGTGCATGGCAGAATTATGCTGGTTTGTATTTGTGGTGTGTATACCTGTGTGTGTGTACATGTCTGTGTGCTTTTTGCACTTGCACAGAGGGATTGTGCTTTTAGAAGCTCCTGCTCTGGTATATGCAAACCACTGAAAACAGGAATGGAAATTCAATGACTCAAATTCTAAAGCTCCAACCTGTCTTCCTTACTTACTCACAGCAAGAGAGAATGAGCACGGAAAAGGGGCCTATATAGGGAAAACTCAGGTTTACAACCTGCCAGCATGGAGAAACCCACCACGTGTTCCCTATATAAGCTTCCAAACAGGAGGCAGAGGTAGCTTTGTGGCTGTTAAACATCAGCTGTGTTCCCCTTTGTTTGCTTCACAGCCATTACTTGCAGTGACAAACATATCTGTAGGACAGCCCCTGCTCTGTGCTGGGAGCCTGATTTAGCTCTGGCCCTCAAGCCATGCTTTTCACTCTTATGGGCTTCACTTCTAAACTTTTGAGAGCTGCAGTAAAGTGCTGCTAGGTTTGGCTTTGTGATCTCTGGAAGATCTCGCTTTTATTCCTTCCTCCCCCCCCCCGGTATTATTATTATTATTATTATTTTCAAAATGTGAACTTTTTGTTGTTCCTGGCTTTGGAGAAAAGCTCTGTCCTAATCTCCTGCCTTGGGCAGTACTTCCATTTGTGGTGGATACACACCATTCCTAACCTCAACTCACCCCACTGTCCTTAAACTCTACAGCACAGTCCCTCCTATTTAAGGCAATGCTAAATATCCACTGACCAGTGGAAATAGAGTGGACACTTATAGAAGGTGGTGCAATATCTCACAATAGCCTGAATAACAGTCACATCCAGAATCAGCATGCAAGCTATACCCTGACTGATACAACCACATTAACTTGTATCTTCCCTCCAAAAGTTTTCAATTAAAAACTTCCTGTAGGTTTATGAAGCCATTATATTGCACATATTGCAGGAGAATGGTTTTAAAACACATCTAAAGAAGATATCTCTGTTCCTGGAGAACTGTGTAGATTTTCAAACACATTTCTTTAGGACCTTGCTTCCCCCTGCCCCATCTCCTTCTCCTGTTGAACTGGGTGACGGATGGTAGAAACAAAAAAACTCTCCCATCCTGCCAAGTTACCTTTCTCCCAGAGGGGCTGGACTAGGCAGCAGCAAATGGCCAAATTTTACTTCTTTGAGCAGTGTAGGAACATATGCTGCATAAAATCCCGCAAAAGATGAATGAAGATACTAAAACATTGCATTTATGTTTCAGGCTCTCTAAACAGAGGTCAGAAATATCTTTCAAGCCCAGTAATTTAGAAGAACCTCTGGTAGATCATCATCTTGCCACTTAAAAATGACCATCAATCAAATCCTGAATGTTTGGGGAAAGACAACGTGCCCCAGGTATCAACCCTGAGTCTTGTCCACCAAATGAATATATAAAGAAAGCAAGCCACGGGTCCTTTCCTTTCTGTATCCAGCTGTTTCTCCAGGTTCTGCTGCAGCAGAAGCAGCAGATCTCAGGCAGGCAGACCCTGCAGCATTCCCATTTTCCTCGGGAGTGTGTCCATGGCCCACGGGCTCTGCGATCCTCTATCCTCCCCTAGTGACCAGAGCATGCTGAGGGTATTGAACCAGCTGAGCCTTGGAGCTCAGCAGAGCTGCTGCATCCCAGCCCTGGGAGCAGATCTGGCTTTGTGCTTCTGGCTTTGTCCTCTCTGGTGCCAAAAGCCAACCAAATTCCCCTTCTGGCTCTCCTTCATCTCAGGAGGACAGAGGTAACCAGCTGCACTGGGGAGGGTGAGGGACTGAGCTGAGGGTGAGCTCTCCCCTGCCATTTCTCCGATGACAGCCTGAGCGTGCCATCCACATATCAACTAACACAGCACCTTTATCTGTCTGCTAAACGAAAAAGTAGAAGCATAAGGGGGAAAAAAAAAATTCCCAAACCCCTCGGCATGTCTGCCTTGAATCCCAATTGGAAAAGAGTTGTTTGCCTTAATTCTAAATGTATTTAGAATGTGGAGCATATATTTCCAAAGGATGTTTTGTATTTACAGCGTGTCTGTCTGGTTATACTGCTGCAATGTAATTGTTTTCCTGCTGAGAATTATAGCAGGGAAGTTACTCTGGGTACGATTACAGCTCTTTATAGTTCTGCTTTGGAATTTAGAGGCTTCTGTGCACCACTCCCTCCTCCCAGCGTGGAGGCACTGGCCTTGGAGAGCATTGTGACACTGCCAGCGACGTGACATGTGGATGCACTTGAGGTTTAGTTGCTAGAAATGGGTAAGTCACTGCAGGAATGGAATAAGGGGAAATCTGTAACAAATCCCCTGTGCTGAGGCTCGAGCTCGGTCAATCCAAGACAAAACTTTGCTCTGTCTGTGCCTGGGGGAAGAGAAAAGGCAGCAATTCCTGCCTGGCAGGGCTTTGAGAGTGAGAGCACTGCAGAATTTGTACCCAAACGTTTGTTGGTTTATTTGCTTTTTTTTGCTTTGTTTTGTTATTTTCTTTCACAAAAAGAGTTGTGTTCAGGGTGGGTAACAGCTGAAGAGCAGGGAGACATTCACTCCTGAGCACAGGATCAGCACAGGGTCAGCTTTAATATCAGACACAGAACCTTGCAGCATGGGTAAGAAACACACACAGCTGGCACAAGGTGTGGTGAGTTCATCCACTGCTTCCCGATGGGAAACGCTTCTTGACACATTTCATAACTGTAGCTGTTCCTCTTGTCTCCACATCTTTAAGGCTTGATGCTGGAATCAGGCTTGCACCATAAATCTCTTCCTTCTATCAAACCATTGCCTGTTGCTGCTGATTCTTGTGAGCAGAGAGCAGAGTCACGGCCATGCTGGAGCCACCCAAGCCAGCCTCAATATTAGCTCAACACAAACCATGGGGATGGCAGTGGAGCAATTCCAGCACCTGAGGAACCCTGGCAAGCCTCTGCAGGGCAGGGCAGAACACTCTGGGACAGCCCTGTTGCTCTCCTGCCCAGATGGTGCAGCTGCAGGAACAAATGTCCTCCTTTGTGGAGCAGCACCGTGTGTTTCAGAACAAAATGTCAATGAGCCTTCCAGATTAAAACATTAAAAATGTATGAACAACAACTGTCGCACGCGAGGAAGTGAATAACACCGCGAGAGCTTTTCCTATTGAGATCAGGTGAGGCCGTTTTTAATAACTCTGTGTTCATCCCCAGTTACAGGGTCAAACAAGCTGAGCACCAGGAAGACTCATTAGATCTTCCTTTGACCTTATAACAGACCAGTGCATTTTATTCAGCTATTTCTAATCGAACGCAGTTGTAAGTTCCAAAAAAGTCAATAGTGGAGAATAGCAGCAAGTCTTACCCTGGAGCCATCAAAAACAAAGAATTCTCTTATTTTGTTCTCTTGATTATGTGCTCTAATGACTGAAATCACCTCCCAGTTAAAATAAAACAAACCCCACCAAGCCCACACCTCATTTAATAATACTTGTTTCAGCTTTCAGATATGGACTCTTCTTTTATTTTTCTCTCATTTTATGACGGAATTATTTTCTTCCCAAAACAGAGTCATGCACAAAAGAAAAATTCACCTCAGACCATTTTTTGGTCCATGAAACACACTGAACCTTTCAGGTCTCCTACTGTAAAACATTTCCTCATACCCTCAAATAATTTTAGCCCTTCTTTCCTCCCCACTTTCCAACTTTTTCATATCCTTAAAAAGTTTCGACGCAGTATTTTGCTGGTTTTAGCGGTGCTGCAATAAAAGTAAAATCACCTCTTTCCCTGTTATTCAGTACTCCCTTGTTTATATATTTAAAGGCCACATAAATTCCCTTTGTCAGGCCATCTCAGCAGGATCGATGTGCAGAGGCTTCTTGGATCACTGCTCCTTCATCCCGTGAGTGCTCCCCATGCTCCAGCCTGCAGGGCTGTGCCCTTGCACAGACCAACATGGGCCTGATGGATTCCTCATCCTCTTCACCTTCCCCAGTGCCAGCCTCCTTTCCTCTTCATTGCCTACCACTCTCTAGTTCTTATTGCTTTGCAAAAATTTTTCATTTTGTGTTTTGCTGTAGACCATTGGCACAAACAACAGAGAGCTTTGGTACTTAACCCTAATGTGCCCCAGAAACCACAGGTCTATTTAGTCCTGATTCCCCATCGACAGCTACTCCTTGAGCTCTGCCAGGCACTTCGTTATCCATTTAATGCATATTCTGATGTTACTGAATGGTGCTAATGTTTAATCAGCACGCCATTCACTGCCAAGTCAAACACCTCACAAAGTCTAAATGCACTAAATTTGTACGATCATTTTTGTCAACTAGACTTGTAATATAATCAGGGAGTAAAAATTAGTTCTCTTTGATAAAGTTTGCCACAAAACCATGTTGTTTAGACTACTTACTAATTTACTTTTGCATCAGCTCCTGAATTATTTAACACAAAATGATTGCGAACTAACCAGCCTTGAGTCTTAGGAAATGCTTCCTCATAACAACCTTCTCTTTGAAATCAATATAGACACATTTCATACCACCCTGTGAGCATTAACTCAGTCACAAGGCAGCTCTTTACCTCCAGGGAGACAGGACTGAATTTGCTCCCTTTTGGAAGTTTTCACAGGTAAATTGGGCTTTGATGGCACCAGATGCCTGACCCAGGGTCACAGTCTCCAGTTCCTCTCAGTACTCCTTCACATCTTGCCCTGCTTAAAAAGCCTCACTAGTACTTGTCAGGCAATCAGACAAATAAGCACAAAAGTCTTCAATATCAATTTCTTTGTAAAATCTCAGAAACAGCTTTGCCAGAATGGAGCAAATATGACTTGAGGCATTTGAGCACAGGTCTGGCAGCACACAGCCACTGGTGCACATCAACTTCTGATTTAGGGCCCCAGATAAATCTGCTCTTTTAACTACATTGCTACAAAGCTAGAGCTGTAATTTTATGGGCTGAAGGGTGATCATATTAAGGAAAGGAGCCAGCTGCCAAGAGGATTTTTGTGCTGGTTTCTATGTAAGGTCAAAATGCAAAAATTCAAAAATGCAAAAGGCAAAAATTTCTTTGTACCAAAATTCACCTTTGTACCAAAATCCAGCCCAGGTTATTTGGAAGAGCCTAAAAGTATCTGAAAGCTTCTTTGCCTTTGCTCATTCCATACCCTGCTCCTTAAACCAGTTCATTTTGTCCTGCTGGAACCACTGCTGCCTACCTCATCAAATAACAAGAAAACCTCAAGGAATTCAGTGGAGAGCTGTGAGTTTTGTACATAAAGACATGACGGCTTCTCTGTGCTCCTGCTGTTATTCAGAAATCATGCAAAATGAAGCTGAGGCAGTGAGCAAAGTACAAACCTGAAGCCTTTATACCTCCTGAGCATAGCTCATTTGCTCTGCTGTCAGTAACTCAAAGCCCCAATGAAAAGAGGAGGGGGGAAAAAAGGAAGACATAAAAGAAAAGGAGTAATTATATGCAAGTCACTAGACTTATCACTTAGCTTTTGGCAAAATATTGACTCCTGAATGATCTTTGTCAAATCTCATAAAAAACAGCCTCCAGGTGATGAATCTTGCCACAGGCATTAAGTGGGGTGCTGCTGGAAAAGGAAGAGGAGGAAAATGGAAAAGCAGGCTTAATTTTAATTATGTAAACTACCTGTGTCCACATTTGGTCACAGCTCTCACAATTTGGAAAAGCAGGATGCCTGAGGGCTTGATTTTTGCTCATTTTAAATATTCATGGCATTTAAAATATCTCCTGAGCTGGGCTTGGTGGACCTGATGGGCTGAACCAGCCCTGGCATCCCCTGCCCTGAGCAGCCTCAGCAGCAGCACAGGCAGCACTTCAGGATGTTCAGCCAAAACCACGGATCAGAGCAGAAAACTTACAGTGAAGGCTCTGCTGGGAGCCCTTAGAGGACTCTGGTGAGAGCCTTATTGATTTCAGGAGGGAGATGGATGAATGTGCAGCATGTCTGCATCAGCAATCCAGGCATTTTGGACTGGTTTTGAGTGCTGACATTTCACTGTGACTTGGATTTTTGCACAGGCTTTAACCCAACTAGTGAAGTTAGGAAGGACAGCACTAGGAACAAGAGCTAAGCAGTGGGGAGAAAGAAGAAGAAAGTATTTGTTATCTACAGGAATAATTTATCATTTCTAGACAGTACAGCAGGATAAAGAATAGTCTCATGGATAAAGAATTAATTTGAGGCTAGGAGAAACGGGTCTGTCCCAGTCTTGGACCTGCCAAACAGAGACATAAAACAGAAAAGTTCTGAAGTGCTCCCTGCCCAGGTGTGGTCAGCAGGGTGGTCCCTGCCAGAGTCCATGGAATCCTGAAAGAGCCCCAGTTAAAATCCCAAGGATTAAATCAGTGCTATATATAGAAACCTGGATTTTTCATCATTAAAATACTGCCACGAGCAATGCTGAGAAATTCCACACACAGTCTGCCATTTCCAGTTTCCCTCTAATCACTTATCAACATTAATTCAACATTATCTTAGGACCCACTTTCTTCACCCTACTCGTGCTGGCATCAGGCAATCCACCCATAGTCTCTCCCTCAGACTCCTATTTTTGGAAGTGATTTTTAAAAATCACTTAAAGTGATTTAAGAATACTCCTAAATGTCAGCTGCAGGCAGGAGAAGACAGTTATTGGTCTGGGTTTAGAGAGAATTTTTGGCTCAGTTTCTTCTTCCTACCCTGCTCATCACTGATGTATTTTTAAATGAATCCTAAAATACACACCAGGAAACTCTATTAAATAAAAATCATGAATGGCATGCAGACTGTGCTATTACTGTGCATAAGAAGATAACAAGACTCAAGAGACTGCCCTTTACATTCTGCTGCTCTTGCTAACTGCAGATCTGGCCCAGCAAATGCATGTGTTCCATGTAGAAGAGGGAGTGCCACAGACCCTAAACAGTGTGCCTGGAAAGAGGCAGGAGGAATAAGAGATTGCAGAGATAACTGGGGTGCCATGAGCTGCATCTCCCTCAATTAACAAAATGATTGGACATGCACAATCAGAGATCCCAACGCGTCATTTGTAGGTTATCAGTGATATCAGACATCAGATGGAGAGGCCCTGGGCTCCCCCTGCCAACAAACTGGAGGAAAGAATTAGAATTCTGAGAGCTTTTTAAAGCCAGACTCTCACCTCAAGACACAATAAAAGAAAAGCTTTTAGATCATTCCTGGCAGAGGAGTTGGAAAGCTGCCATGCTCAGACAGAGTAACTATGGTAATCCATATCAGGTTGCAGAAATCATCTTTAGCATACAGTCTTTTAAGCCCTCCAAGAAGCTTTCTTCCTAATCTACTTAAAAATAAAAAATAAAGGGTGTTTCAAGGTCAGACAGCACTAATAATGGGATCAATGACACTGAAGGGGAAACAGGTTGAGGGTACACGTCCCTGAGCACCAGCCACTGTCTCTGCAAGGAGAACCAAGGGACAGGAGCTGAGTGGGAGATGGATATCCCTGTCCTGAGCTCTGCACTGCCATGTGAGCTTGATCATCTATCCTCTGCAGAGGAGACTGCACAATTAAGATGCACTGCTGAAAACCAAAGCTTAATTGCTTTGATGCTTAGGTGATTGAGAGCTGAATGCATTAGTACGTCAAAATTACTGAGCACAAAGGCCTTGATTCTGTTCTGTTCTGTGCCCATAGAAGTGATGCCTTGAGTTCCCCTTCCTGGGCACTTGAGGATCACCAGAGCTTACATGGGCAGGCTCAGCCCCCACTGACACTTCAACTCTATTTAAATATTTGGGATTGCATCGTGCGTGGTCTGAAGGAATTTGATTCTATTGTTCACTCAGGCAGAATTAGGAACATAGAAAATCTACTTCCATTATTTTCAAATTAGTTCAAATTATTTTCAAAGTAGTTCAAATTAAACTACTTAAATCCCCATGTTAGGTTAGCCCAGACTTTAGCTCCCCCTGTTGTGTGTGTGTGCAGAGCCTACACTGTCATCTATCCAATTCCCTGAGTATTCCTCAAGTATTTGAGGGATCCCTGCACCTCTCAGAACACCCCTGAAATTAAAGGCAAATAAATATCATTTGGAGCTGGACCCGAAAACGATCAAGAAGAGCAAATGTGGCACAGAGGCATTTGAGGGAAAAGACAACATATGATCAATAGAAAAGAGAGATCCCATAAGGGAGACACATCAGACCTCCCCGAGTCTCTGCTGCTTTGCTCTGCTGCCTGCTGAGCCAGGCACCAGCTTTCCCTCCTTGTAAAGATGGCAACATCTCTGATGAGTCCAACACAATGTCAAAACTGAAAACTGTTCCACATCAATCTCACACTGAAGGGCCAAAATCTCCAAGATCAATCTCAGAGATAAGGCGTCTATCACTGAATGCTTGTTCACACATACAAGCATTATATTTTTTATTTTTCTTTTCTTTCCCCTGCTATTTCAGCTGACAGGGTCTGTTTTTTTTCCTTTCCTTACATGCAAAATCATTGTACTTACATGCACAGAGCAGCTGAATGCTTATCTGGCTGCTTCATATGAATACAATACTGGGCAAACATCTGTGTTTTAGTAGAAAAAATAAATAGATATAAAAAAAAAAAAAAGCAGCATGCAGGCAAAAAACCTCAACAATAATAGATACAGCTTTGGAGATGATTCAAAGATCAGGGCTAATATCTCAGTGTCTCTTGTTTTGTGTTGCAAGGACAAGATGCTGAATTGCTGTGATTTCAGTTGCCCATAACTTAATTTTATTATGTTTGATCTAACAGTGCTAGGAATATTTCTTGGGTATATGCTAAACATTATATTCATTATACATTAAGGTGATTTTAGGTCTATTACTTGTCTGCAATTTGATTTTAGAATTTAGATCATTCTCCTGAACTGCCTGGCGCAGAAGCTGGGGGAATCTCTAAACTGCAATTTAGAAAGGAAAAAAGTAATTATGTGCAATCAGAGTCTCCAAGACGTGGATCTTTTTATGGGACTGCAGAGCTACAGGAAAAGGACACTCAGTTATATCCTCCAACCAGTTCTAAAAAGGCTGCCAGCAGCACCCAGCATAGAGCAGGGGACGATAATCTGAAGCTCAAGATGTGCACAATATAATTTTTTCCCTCTATTTTTTATTTCTGCCCCAGTCTCAGGTCATTTTTGAGCACACCATTCCAGTTTCTCATGCTGTGTCCCTGCTCCCTGGGAGGCAGTGGAGAACAGGGGGTGTTGGGCAGGAGCCTGGAGCATCTCCGGTGGCTGAGCTGCCATGTGCAAGATAGCAGTGCCAAGCTGTGCTGGGGATGCCCTGAGAGAGGGTTTCCCTCTCATCTGCACTGCCCACTTTGGCCTCTTTTCTTCTACTTTTATCACAAAACAGAAGGTGGGACCAGTTTCACACTGGTATTTGCAAATATTGAATTTGCACATGCAAAGTGGTACCAGGCTTTGGGTCCTTTTCCTTTTTTTTTTTTTTTTTTCCTGGACACACCTATTGACACAAGAAGAAGTAGAATATGCAGTAAGTCATTCAATAAAAAGACCTAATAAATCTAGTTCATAAATTAAGCCTGCAGTGAAGGCAGATCATTGCTCTTCACCATTTGCAGAGCTCCCTGCTGGCCTGCCTGGCTGGGTTTTAGTTTAGGGAGAATATTCACAACCAGTCACCCAGTGTGCATATGTTGATTTTAAGACACTGAACTCTATCTTAAGAGGAGGTGCTAGCACTTATGTGTCTTCTGTAAATATTCCTGAGGATTATTTACTAGATTCAAAACACTTTTTCCCAGAGAGAAACCATCTAGACAGATCACAATGAAGTTCAAAATTTGTGGATGGAGAAAAGAAAACTTATAGCTCTCTTTTGGCAGGTGAACCCAGCAATGATGAATGATCCACCCTCTGGTTTGTATGACAAGTGCTGTTTTATTGAAGGAGCCCAACAAGACTTTCACATTGCTCTCGTTAGTTTTTCAGAGCACCTGGCCCGTTTGAATGTGAAATGGCCACGGAGAGGCTGCTGAATCCCAGAGGGGATTTTCCACATGCTGCTGCCTACAAAAGCAAGTCTGGAGGCAGAAGTGCCTCTTTCATTTGTTGGTGTCATCCACTGCCTTTTACCTCATCCCCCCTTTACTTTCCGTTTCCCCTCACCATGCACCAAGAAGCCTCAGCAGCAGCAGGAGGAGATGATGCTTGGTCTGAAAGCTGCTGGGAGTTGTGCCAGCAGCAGGCAAGAGGGAAAATAGAGATGGTGATTGCAGCTGTGAGGGTGGGACAGCGCTGCCATGAGCTGCAGCCTCTAACTCTGCTCAGCACATCCAGAGTCTGCTGGCAGCAGCCACCCTTCCCACGGGAGGGAATGAAGAATAGCACCTTCCTATTGGTGAATATTGCATATTTGAGTCACCTGAACTTTCTTTAGCACCAACATTGGTGGGACATGCTTGTTAGGGCAGCTCTGCTGGTGGCTGCTGCCTTCAGCAAGACCTGTGCATGCTCTCCATCTGTTCCTTCCTGGGCCTGGGAGCACTTTGGGACGTGGCTGTACAGCAGAGCAGTGCCTTGCTGCCCTAAATTGTCCCACAGCCATCCCCAGTTCAGTCTCTATGCTGGTCTCTGAGGAAGAGGGCAACTCAGGCAGGAGTGCAGCCATACAGGATCCCCCTGCAAGCAGGTGAATACAAACACATCTACTGTTCCCTCAAGCAGGGTCTTGCACACAGCCCCACAAAAAAAAAAAAAAAAAAGGCAGGGAATAAAAGCATGAATGAGACTTTATGGATGTCTGCTGTTGGGATATGGCTCCTTCAGCAGTGATGGAAGGAGCTTATGCCTTGGGAAAGAGATACAGGAGTTGATGCAGACACTTCTTGTATACACATTTTCCACCTGGAAAATGTCTGTGAAGACACGGTCTGCTACACCCTGTGTCTGGCACAGGAGGGAGAAACAGATGGAGAGAGCATCTAAAACCTTTTGTTCTCCGTAGCTAATAACCTGGAGCTCCTCTGGTATCTCATATGTGTGGGTTGGCTTCACCTCCATGTGCCTGCTCTTCAGAGGAGAACCAGCTACACTGGTCTGTTGCTGATGGGAGAGTGTGTGACTGTTTTACGGAGAGAAATGGATAAGCTCCTAAAACCATCGTGTCCTTTACAAAATGCTGTTTACAGCAGATCTGTCATGAGCATCAGTAACTCACCAAGCCGTTGGAGCACAATGACATTTTAGTGCCAGCAAAACTGGGACTGAAACCAGACACATTTTGACACAAGTTTAGGAATTAGGAAAACCTTTCTTTTCTTTTCTTTTTTCTTTTTTTTTTTTTTTCCAAAAAACCCTCAGACACATTGAGCTGTTCTAGTGGAAGACTGTGGGGCTTTTGAACAATGATTTTTCAGCACATCAACTCATGCTCAAAATATAGCACTGGGCTTATTTGGACTTAAATAAAATTTTGAAATTGTTATTTTCCCCATGAAAGAGATGTCCATTTCAGTCTAGCTAAACAACAATACAATACTGCTGGTGGAAGAAATTTCCTTCCTGACTCCTGCAGAGTTTGCTGTACACTTTGAAATACCTGCTTTTATTATCCTTTTATTATCTTTAATTTACCATGCAAAGCTACAAATAAGAGTGGCCATAAAATTATCCATCCCTTGTTAAAATGCAGCTAGCATACACACCCTCCTTTGATACTAGATTCCAGAGGGGGACTTCACACTGTGTGAAGAATCTTACTCTTATTCCCCTCCATGGAAAGCTGGTAACACTGACTGACAGGAGGCAAGCAGAGCATCTTCACAGGTCTGGCCCAAATTTACCCTTCAACAACTGGAACAAAAGTCTTTAGTTCCTACAGAGTCATTGTCTGGTGCTAGAGCCCATGGCTCTTGGCAGTGAGAGCTAGACACCCAAACAAAATTTTTAAAATTTTGCCTTTCACCATTAAGAGTTGCCATAGGAAGCCAATGTTGCTCATCCAGCCTGCACCTTTCAATTTCCTGTTCATAAGTCATCTGCTTCTCTGTGACTTAGAGGGAATACAGATTTTTCTTGGGACATCAGGACTCAAGGGAATTACCTGTAGTTAAACATCTGATTAATGGCTCATTAAGAATCAGCAACAGTGTTTATTCAGTCCCTGTCTGAGTGTGGTTTTGCAATTATGTGCTTTTGAGACTGCAGGTGTGTGAAATATTCATAACCCAAATGGAAATACGATGGAAGTGCAGTTTACACTTACTCAAGGGCTAACTCTTCTGGATTATAAATATGAAACAGAAAAGAGCAGTTATTACTCTGCCCAGGAACTAGTCAGAACCTCACTAGGTTCTTCACAAGCATATTAAGCACTAAATTTCTGTACCAAATCATTTATGCTAAGTGGCAGAGCCTTCTATCTCCCTCCCTCATCCACCTCATCCATGCAACAATTAGACATGAGACTTTCTTGTAAAAGCAACATTCATCATGTGATTGCTCTTGTAGTAACCTCTGCACTCCAAAGGGTCTGTCCTTTTCTGGGGCACATTAGGGGAAGAGAGAGGAGAAAGAGAAACTGGCAGCCCTTGGCTCGGTCTGTCTTTTAGTTTGTGGCCATATACTAAAATTAGAGTAGTGGAGCATTAATTCTGCTTGATGGTGAATTGTCCATGGCACTCATCCCTTCCCTGGCCCCAGAAGGAGGTGGAGTTTGGACACTCACTCCTGCACATGATGCTCTTCTGCTGCTTGCTCCATCAGCTCCTGAGCACTATATCATCGAGGGCAGCAGCAACAGAGTACCAGTAATTCTAAAATATTAAATATTTTTAAATATGCAACCATAAGGCTCTAGTTTTGAAGATGGAGCAAGGACTGGAGAGCAGCAGGAGGGATGAGATTGGTACCTGAGCAAATACTGAGGCTCAAGAAGAGTTTCCCCATCGACCTCAGGTGAGGAAAAGCTCCTTCTAAAACAATTAACTTCTCTTCACTGCGGCTGCTGCTCTGAGCATCAAGCCTTCTCCAAAGCTGCTTAGCCTTTCTAATTTATTTTATGCTATTGTTTTTTTAAAAAGGTCGTTTCAGAATTCCTCTGGGTCCCATATATACCGTGCTACCACCTTGCAGAGGCTCTCAGTGGTACTGTACAACTACAGATTAGTCACAGGAGAACAGGAACGGATAGCCAGGCAGAAGCAAATCTAGAATCAGTGAACCATCAAATGTGAGGAATGCAGGAGGAAGCTGACAGATGAAGGACTGTGCAGAGTCCCTAAATCCAAAGCGCATTTCTGTAAAGGGCACTGTTTTTTTCAGGAGAAGTNTCTAAAGGAACTTCTGCTGAGTCATTATGACTTTCAACTTTACTGGGTTCTCATTTGTTAAAGAGCTTCTGTCAATCCAAGTTGCTCCCCTCCTTTCCATCCAGAAGGTTCTGTGTTCTTCGGTTGCCCATTGGCCATGTACCCTTGACCCCTCCTTCCCTATTCCCCTACTGGCTGAGCCGGCCTGGCTCCACCCTAACCCCTCCCTACTTCTGTGTTCCTATTGGTTGTTGTTTTAGTATAAAACCTCATGTTCAGCCCCACCTCGGGGCTCTTGTGAGGAGGACCTAACTGAATAAACTCGTGTTACTGCCACTCCGAGAGTCGCTCCCTTTTTGTGACAATAGCCGGACAACTTTAGTGTCTTCGGGATCTCAAGGGTTCAAACCCTAAACGACCCTACCTCTACTCCTGGCTCGGGGACTCCCTGGGGGCCTCGCCCTCCCCACTGGCAACCTCAGGATTAGCCTTTGGGACAAGGGAGAGCTACCGATCTCAGGCACCCTTCCTGTGGTAGCCTTGAGCAATCCCCGGCCAAACCAACGGCCTCACGAAGATGGCAACAACCCTATTTTTATTTTTAATTTTTAATAGATAGCCAGGCAGAAGCAAATCTAGAATCAGTGAACCATCAAATGTGAGGAATGCAGGAGGAAGCTGACAGATGAAGGACTGTGCAGAGTCCCTAAATCCAAAGCGCATTTCTGTAAAGGGCACTGTTTTTTTCAGGAGAAGTATTCCTAATAGTCTCTCTCCGCTGCAAAAGGGAAGGACTTATCTACTTGCCATTGCTGATTGCCTGGTGTGAAGTGCTTTGCATCAGCCTGAAAGAACACAGTGGAGTGCTTCCAGATGGTGGGAGGCAGCGGGTGGGGAGCAGGCACCAGGCACTGCCTGGCCGTGGCCAGCCGGGACCTGCAGGTCCGGGGCAGGCTGTGGGCAAAGCCTGGCCTGGGGGCTCCCAGCAGCTGCTCCTTCCTCTGCTCTGCCTTCCCCTCCCCAGGGTGAGCAAACACACAAATGTGCTTCCCTCTTTTGGCTGGTGAGCAGGAGTAGCCTGACAGAGACACTGTGGATGGGCATCTACAGCATGAGATGAGCTCCAGGGGGGACTGAGGAACCTCCAGGCAGTGACCAAGCTGAGGAACAGACCACTTTGGGCTGAACGCTGCTGTGAGTTTTAGAAGGATGCCCAAACCCGTTTAAAAATGTATTTAATGTTGGGAAATCCATCATGGTCTGCAGCAAGCTGTTCATTGTTACAACCATTTGCCTTTTTTCTTTTCTGGGTGTTTCTCACTCCAGTTGCTGGGCTCAGATGATGCCGTGACGTTCTCTGTGACACCTAAGGGTCCTCTACTGCCACAGCCTCTCTCAGTGTTAGTACTTGTAAAACACATCCCAATTCCTCTCAAAGAAACTAAAGAACTGAACTCTTATCCTCATATGCCAGGAATTCTAGGACACACACTTTTCTTGTAATTTTTCTTTTTCAGAATCACTTTTCAATTTGTGACATAAGCGCCGCGAAAGCTTTCTGCCTTTATTTCTCTGTATCGTGGCAATATCTGCATGAGCTCATTCTTCCCCAGTTCACACATTCAAGGTTCCTATTTAATTTTTCAGCCACTGCAGGCAGCTCACATTGAGGTGTTTATCATTTCAAAAACACAGTCACCTCAGCCAGTAAGCATGACCTATATTCCTGATTCCTGGACCTCATATTTTTTGTCTTTTTCTGGTTGTTCACTGGATCCAGATCACTCTGAAAAACTGATTTATTATTTACTAATTTGCCAGTTTTTCTGTCATCTGTGATTTTTGTATTAGAATTTGGATATTCTATATCATCGATAATGATGCTCTACGACACTGAACCAAAAATAGATTGCTGGGCAACTGAAGAGAAGCAGCCACACTGAATGTGGGTTCCCTGCTCCCAGGTATTAAAATATCTGTAAAAGTGAAGGCCATCTTGAAGATACATTTAAAATACTTTTGGAGATCCTCCAAAATAGAGAAAGAGAGACTTGCACACCACTGCCAAAAGAAACAAAGCTTAAATCTGTTGTGATTTGTTGTTTGCTTTGTTTTTTTTAACAGCATCTTTTTCATCAGAAAATACTTTTTAACTGTGTCAGGGCTTTTAAGTTCTGAAGGATAAGGACATAACGGGAAAGCCATCCCATTATTGTCCTGCTAACTCTTTCCTACTGCTTCCATATATGCAGCATGTCAGGGAGAAAAATTTCCTTTTTAAAATGTCTCTCATCCTTTTAAATTTGGGGAGAGCTACTGTTTACTCTCAGCTGTCATTTCTAGCAATATAAAGGAGAACGTCTGGCAAAAAGAAATCCCCTCCCAACCTTCCATCTTTTTCTCTGTTTGAAGCTATATGCTTGATAAGTTCTTGCAATATGAAGCTTCAAAAATCCATTTCCTTCAAGTTTGAACTAGAATAGTTTTCTATTATAATTTGAATACTGGTCAGGCTTTTCAATCTACTGCAGGAAGGCATTCAGGGATGTGCCAAATGTTAAATGTTAGCATTATTTATTGTAGTATTGTCAGCACTTTTTTTTTCAAAATAGATCCATTCAGAATAGTCCCCAACCCACAGAGCTGTGACGAAGCAGCAACCTGAAAGTGGCTTTAGGGCACCAAGTTATTGGCAAAAATATCAAGTAACTTGCAATTCTTAACTCCCCTTGCACTATGAATGCCTTCTGCCACCTGGGATATTTGTGATGTACTTCTAGGAAAGACAAGCTTTGAAACAGCTTCAGAAGAAGACAGCACCGAGAGAGGGACGTGTTCACACATTTGCTGCTAAGTGTTTTATCCTTGCAGGGCCCAAAAGAAGGCACAGAGAACCAAGCTGTGAAGAGTCTCAGGGAAACCACATAAAACCACATATTGAACTTGAGGTGTGCACTTGTACCCAGATAAATCAGGGTTCCTGGTGGCTGCTCTAACTCTCTTTACCATGAGGACTGGAGTTGCTCAGCCATTTGCAGTTCTCTTGTTGGCAGCTTCTTAATACACGAGATCTTTCTAAGACTGATATAGAGAAGGTCATATGCTTTTCCTCAGCTCTGTGATTAATAGTATCCAAGGCTTTAAAAATATATAGGAAGGGACAATAATTGTCAAGGTTTAGGTGTATGTCTTGTGAATTCATTGCTTCCTTCAGGAGACAATTTGCCATACCTCTGATGCAGTAAGACAGTCTTGTAAACAAAAGAAACTGTAATGAATATAACAGGGAAAGAATGAGGCTTTTGTCCCCATTGTCACATAAAATATCTCTCTCTCCCCCTCAGTGCAGGAATACTTATCAATGTATGTTTGAATCCTACCTAATAATAGCAGAAAATAGAATAATTTTGCAGAACTAAAACCAGTTTCTAAGAGCAGGAGAGGTTCAGTCCGAGCATCATTAAAATTAGAGTCCAGTTCTCAGTCTCCAGCCTGTGATCCCCCAGGGCAAGGACAACACTGCCCTCCGGGTCATCATCGAGTTGTGGAAGGCTTGTCCACTCCAGGGCCAGGGATGTCTGTCCCTGGGAAGCCCTTCTCCATTTCTTTCATCTAAAATCCTTCGCCAGGAATCTGAGGTCTCGTCATTGTCAAACACACAGAGCAGACCTGCCCTTCATTTCAGGGTTTCAAGCCAAAAAAAAACGCAACCAGTGCTCTAATTAGCAGCTCTGCTGACTTTTTCTGGACTGCAAAGGATTGAGGAGTCACAGCCAACCTTTGATTTAAAATCAAGAGAGTTACAGCCTGGTCTTCCTTTGAGAAGCAGTGATTTCTGCACTCCGGGACTCATTAGGAAGGAAGCTTCTACCACCATACAAATACTTTATTAAAAGGCTGAACATTTTAATAGATGAGACGTTCCACCCAGATGCTCCATCCTACCCCTTCTCCCTCCGTGCCTGCCAGAGATCCGTGGGGATGGGGCAGCTGCACCATTTCCCTGCTTCATCCCAGGGAATTTTATGCAGCAAAAAACCCATGCTGCAGTGAAGGTTACTTTGCTGGTTATATAAGGGCTTCAGGTGGGGATTTTTTTGGACTCCTCTGTTAGCAAGGCTTTTCAAAAATCCACAATAGGCCCAATTTAGCCCAGCCCTACACCGAGTGCCTTGCAGTGACTGTGAGAGCAATTAACAGCACTATTCCCCAAGCTGTCTTCTCCTCAATTATGTTGGCAAACAAAGAGGCGTGACTGGGTAAGACCCTCTCTATTAAACAAACCAGACCTACTTATTTTCACTTTGATCAGGGGAATGAAGTCAGCAGGGAACAGGGGAGGCAAAGCAGCACGTTCACTCTTGGTCTTCTGAAGTTTACAAATAAAAAAAAAAGAGACAGAGAGAGAGAAAGAAAATAATGATGATGTGTAACTGGAAACTTAACCCATCCTTAGTGTGGAGCACCAGGTACACCAGGCAGGATACCAGGCCCTGAGTGGGGCCTCAGGCTCCTGGGACTGGGAACTGGGCAGCTGTTACAATTTGTTTAATGAAAATCCAGGAGAAATTTTCATTGGGAGTCTATCTTTCAAAATCCCACTTTTTTGAGAGGAACTTATAACAAGATGATCTATATTTTGTACCCCTTTCTGTTTCAGGTGTGGCAAGAGATACCCTTAATGGCTGTGCCTCTGCCTCATCTCTTAAGAAAGCAAATAAAAGCCAAGGAATTATGAGAACTTGAACTATGCTATTCTTTTATTGGTATAAATGTATAGTCTGCTGGATATAAAACAAGAATGTGTTCCATGAATTAACAGTGTATGCTCATCTTTCTTTCAGATTTCAGTGACTGCCACTTCCTTTGGGTTAGGTTTTTTTTTAATTTGGCTTATTTGGGTGAAGATTTTTTACTGAGTTATTGTGCTGAGACAGGATAAATGTTGCCCCACATCACAGACCCCCCATCACCTCTGCAGTCTCTGCCAGAAAAGCCAACTTTGCATTTCTCAGCTAATGAAACATTCAGCAGTGGCTTGGCAGGGAGGGTTACTATCAAACTCTCCCCACTGAGAGGCAAAGTGCATCACAGTGTTCCTTAAACGTGGATTAGCTATTTTGACATCACTCTTAAAACACTCTTGGTCTTGCTTGTAGCAGCCTGGAAGAGGGGAGCTGTGCAGGCTCCTTGGGGTCCCTGGGGAGAGCCACAGGAGCTGCTGTAGCTCCAGCAAAGCTGCACCTCATGGGAAGACTGCACAAATCCCTGGGACAACCCTCCAGCAACATCTCCAGGATGTATGAACAGAGTCCTTGTTTAAAGGGACCACTTTTTATACATAAATACAGTGTTTGCAAAAGCAGTGGCTGCAGAATAATGGAAACAGAAGCCACTTCCTTATCCTCAGACCTGTGTCTCAAAGCATGAGAGGTTCTGATGGCTGGGGAGAGAGCAAGAGGAGATTAGAGCTCCTTATGTAAAAACTTTCTCAGCCATTGCTTCATTTTAATCTCTTATTTATTACTGGTTGCATCTGCTTATAAATTAGGCCAGTAAGTTGTCTGGAGCTCTTAATAGCACATTTCACTGCTGCTTTGAAAGATCATCTGTACAGTCAACAAAATAATATTAATGGGTCATTACTCCAGTAAAGCAAACCACTGAATGATAACAGCAGCAGCATTAACAGGATGGTGATAATGAACTCTTGGAACTTCTCTAGTGCTGGGTATCAAAACACTTCCCCAAGGAGATCAGTGTTTTTTACCCCGTTTTATATCTGGAGGAACTGAGAAAAGGACAGAAACACAGGCAGATTCTTGCAGCTCAGAAACTCAGACTGATGTTTCTCACAGGCCATACTTTAGAGTTTTAATTTTAATTCACTGTCACCTTCTCTCTAAGTCTGAGCCTCTGCCAGCTCAGAGGAAAGCTTCTCTGAAGCAGGAGGAAAGGTGGTGGCTGCCCATTGCCACCCTCATGTCACCCCCCTTTGCTGGCTCATGCCTGCAGAGTTTCAGCTCTCTAGAGGACCCTTCTCTAGAAGAGCTCCTAAAAGGAGCCCTAAAAGCTCATTTCCCAAAGTCATGCTGTGTGTACTGCTGGTTTTTTTTAGGGCTTGCCTGAATTTATGTGGGAAAACTAATCCAAAAATCCTCTGTGAACTTGCTCAGAATCAAAGTAGCCTGAAGTGATTTAAGCTAAGCTGATGAAGGCCTGACTGAGTTTCTCTGCACAAAGCTTTCAGTGCCATTTCAATCATTCACTTTATCATACCCTTAATTTTGGATCAACAGCATTACAGACGAACCCTCTCAAAACAAAGCAGAAACACAAGAAAGCACTACAGGATGTGGGTGACTATCAAGAAGAATTTTCATAGTAACTATGCTATAAAAGCCAAATCTTACAGTCCTGACCAGGGAACACAAGAGGAGCTTGCATCAGAGACTTGTGAAAACTGAAACCAGAAAGAAAAAGGTGAAGAAACTGCTCTGAGTCTTTAACTCTGAGGAAGAACCAAGGCTGGAGTGATTCAGTGCAGGCATCTATGCCTGGCGAGGAGCATCTGAAAATGTAACTCCCTAAGGACCAAACTCAAGACAAATAAACACAGATTTCACCCTTTTCTTCTGACCTTTTCCCAACTTTTCATTAATTTCAACCAGCTTGGTCAGGACCCAGTTCTTCCTTCCCAGTGCCAGAGGATGGGGTCCAGCAGCACATTCCCAGGAGTGAGCCCAGCCTCCTGGGGACCCTCCTCTCCCAGGAGGAGGGAGCTGAGCCTGCAGCAGCCATACTTCAAATGCTTTAAAAGACAGGTTTTTCTGCTAATCTGCTCCACTTGAACAGTCAGTGCTGGAAGCAGACCAATACCTTGGAGAAATACTTCAGTTCCTCGCAGCTTTGGAACCTGGGCATCATTTTTGATCTGCCTTGTGTGCTCTCTCTAGATCAATGTATCATCACAGCAGTTCCCTCTTCTGAAATAGGGCCATCCTTCTCCCGGCACAGCAGAGTGTCTCATCATCTTATACCACAGATCAACTCTAATTTTCTTCTCTCTAACACAGAAAACTGCCATTTTGCCCTGCTTGCATCCTCTGAGAACAACACTGTAAAGAGAATTTTCTTACCTTCCCTTCAGACTATGTCCTTCCCTTCTGATACAGCCCTCCTCTCACCTCTCTTCACTGGCCACATCAAACCTAAGCTGCTTGGTCTGTGTTTTCAAGGCACTTCACAACTTTTATCTGCCTTACCCATCGTTTTTTTTTTACTGAGTTCCAAGAGATCATCTCTCACCTTCAATCAGCCCCAGTGCCAGATGGAAGCAGCCCCAAATCCTCCCCCCACCCCTCTCAATACGGCCAACTAACATGAAAACAGCAACTCCTCCCTTCTGTGCCAGAGACTGTGGCAGATGGCACCACCCTGTTTATTACAGGATAATCCTTTTTTAAAAGAAGATAAGGAAATAGAAATACACAGAAAGTTGAATGAGGACTTTGAAATGGAGTTTCTGCATGTTTATACAGACTGGAAGCCATCCCTGGGGTCACCAAGTGCAGTCCCTTCTATCATTTCCACTACATTGTATTGACTCTCCATAAACTTACAGAGCTGTGGCTGGAAGGTAGTTGGGATTCTGTTCATTGCCATTCCTTCCAGAAAGCTGTTCCAGCCTCCCTGTCTTAATGAGCAGAAAACTTATTTTGATTTCCAATGTGATTTTATTGGTCTCCAGTGCAAATAGTCCTTTTTTCTCCCTAAGGTTTTTACAGGCAGTAATCATCATCCTGCTAAGCCTTTATTTTCCTATGATCAACAAGCCACGGTCCTTTAGCCTTCTCTTGTAAATCAGGCTCTCCATTCTCCTCATCTCTCTAATACCCCCATCTGCGTGTGTCTCTGTTTTAATTCACATTTTTAAAGCACAGCTATTCACAACTGGCTGTAACAAACAAGGGTGCTAAAAGCTCCTTATCTATGCAGACAGTACTTTTGCTGATGTAAGCTGTGTCCTTTTCACAACTCATCACAAAGTAGACATAATTTTATCCAGAAATTTTGATTCTGTAGGGCTGATACCAGACTAAAAGGCCTGCACACACTGGTCTCTCTTATTACTCTCCCTTGCTTAAATACAGACACTGTGTTTGCTATTCTTCAGTCACACAGTGCCACCCTTGAGTTGATAGATTTATTAAAATCTCTTACTACCAGATTTGCAATTTCACACATCAATTCTTCCAGAACTTTAGGAGCAAAAGTTTCCACTCCACAACTCTCCACTCCCCCCAACATGTGCTATGGAAGACTTTTAGCTTTTATTCCACTTATGGTGAGGCAAATTCTGTTCCCATGTGCTCCTTCCCATTAGTCACTGCACTTCTACCCCTGTGCAAACTGGTTGACTTGAATTTCTGCACACACACTGAGATATGATCCCCAGCATGGTGAGAGATGGTTCCATGCCTACAGTGAAAGTAAGATATTGGATTTGTGCTGAAATGTTAAGAAACACATAGGATCTATTAAGCATTTCAGAAAGTTAACGGGAGTGTTAAGATGAACAAGTGTGCTTTTAAAATCTCTTTGTAATGCTTGAGGTGGAATAAGCACCATGTATCGACTGGGCCATTAAAACAAAACCACTCCCAGGATTTGAGTGCATTTCTGCAATAAAGTGAAATGAACAATGCTTGTGGCAACCACGGCCTCAGTAATTGCCTGGGAACCTCGTGAGAAACTGAAGCCCAAAAGACAAAGGAAAGAGGGAATAACACCAAAAAAAAAAGAAAAAGAAAAAGGTGAAAATAAATATTGCAAGACACAGGAATAGTTATTTCACTGCTACAGAAGAAAAAACTGCCATGTGCTTTCTTTAGGAACAGCATCCTAACACTCTTCCTTTTGATGAAATCGATGGAGGGCACCAGAGGAGTCCATTAGCATCACAGTCAGCTGCTGTGCTATGGATCTGCTCTCTGATATCCATGGGAGCCCTCCAGTTCTCCTGGTACAGCCCTCTTTAAGTCTGCCTGACACAGAAATGGGGCCCTCAGCTGGACCAGTCCAGGCTCCCTCCAGGTGAGGCTTAACTGGAGCTCAGGGGCTGGGGAGCTCACTGGGCTATGGGACTGGGAGGAGCAGAGCAGGACACTCACTCTGCTGCTGTGTTGGTGAAAGTCTGGGGGAAAACTGGCACTGGACACAGGCTGTGGCCATGAGACATTTAAAATGCAAGAGCTGTGAGCGTGTGGGGCATCAAGAGGATCCCTGCAGCTTCCCCTTCCCATTTCACCCTGGGTGCATCACTCCCCAAGCCGACACGTGCAAGGTGCAAAACAGAGATTCCATCTTTTCCCTGCCTCTCCCTGGAGCCAAGGGGGCCAAGCAGGGCCAGGAGGCAGCAAGAAGGGGCAGCCTCCTGGCCCTGGATGGGCTGCCATGCTGCTGCTAAGCAACGTGCAGGCACAGCCCGCTCGGATACCCAACCCAGGCAGCGTGGCGCTCCCCGCGCGTTAAATGCCAGTTTACAAATGCAAGTGACAGATCACAAACCATTCCCCTCTGCAGCCATGGGGTCTCATCCTGAGCCCATCTCCCCGTGCCCGCCTGGTGCAAAGCGATTCCACCTCTGCTAAATGACTCCCAGAGTCTCCAAAGTACAATTTTGTTTTATAGTCGCTGTCAAACCAAAACGTTTCATGTTAATTTCTTACAACCTACTCCACTGTCTGCTCCGCTCCTATTTGATATTTATTCCCCTGTCAAATGTGCATTTATTTGCTGACATTTTTATTAAATTAGGCTGTAATAAATCTGTCTGCGTTTACGTTTATGTCCCTTCATGCAGAGGACCCCAAAGTAAGTTCCATGCACTGAGTGCAATACCGAGTGCTCATAAGCATTTCACAGAGGGTAAATAAAGTCAAAGTACTGGTAATCAAAAATTATAACGACCCAACCTGGCCAGGCTGGAAGGGGACCAGGGGAAGCAATGTTTTTGTAGCAGTGGGCAATCATCTCTCTCCTGAGCAGAGAGGGAAGTTTCTGGGAACAGCCCCACTTCCAGATTGTGAAAATTCACACTTTTTATTTTCTTGAGCCTCACTGTTAGCAGATTTTTAGCTGTAAAAAACAGCTTTTAAATGGTTCCAACTTAAAAAATGTTGCTGTAAGATACATTACAAATGAAATTCCAGTGTGCAGTTAGTGGCCAAATGCTCCCCAGCTCTTAAATCAGCTTTTCAAAACCTTCTTTGCTCACCAAATCCTGAGTAAATACAGTTCTGAACAGTAAAAGTGAGGCATAGAGGAGTGGGATTTGCTTGATGTCGCCCATCAAGCCATCTCCAGTCAGGAATGAAGATCAGAACAGCTAAATGACATCTGGAAAAACCTGGGGGACCAGATCAGCTGTCTCACATTTGTGTCATTTGAAGCTTTCCCCCAAAACTTCCATGCAAAACAGTATTTTTGTGCATAGTAACTTTTTTATTTTCGTAGCCACAACAGGGAGAAGAACGAGTTAAAAATCCACAACAGCAAGGTCATTCAAGGTTGAGGCTTTTCCCCAGCTCCTCCTGCTGTCCCCTGCTGTACCAGCCGTGCCTGATTTCATGCAGCCCACGTGCCCTGCAGTTCCTGCAATTCCTGGGCATCACTGTGGCATCCTAACGAGGGGCCTCATGCCTTCCTGCTCCCTCCACACCACTCACACCCAGCTTGATGAGAGGAGTGCAGAGGAATTCAGAGCAGCTCCCTCCAACTTCAGAGGGCTCCAAACACAGGAATTTTTTTTATTTTTTTTCACTAAATTACAATGTCTTGAAATTGGCAACAGCACGCTGATTATGTCTCATTGTGGCTGTGATGTCCTTGGCGATGGAGCTGGGAGACCACAAAGTGAATATAATGCTCCTCTATGTGACTCTAATGACTGATGATGCTCTGCTGTGGGTAGCAATTTTGAAATAACTGAGAATGACGACAGAGAATATTGCCTTTGTCTTCTTGCTTCAGAAGAACTTTTCGTGTAACTAAGGAGTACAACGCAGCGCTGCCAGCCACACACGCTGCTAATAGGGGAAATTTGCAGCCCCATCAAGCAGTTTGTGCTAATCTGCCCCATACAGAGCCCTGCAGGGCAGGCTGAGCTCACAAAGCAGGGAAAGGTGGGTGCTCACTCCTAGCAGGGTCATCTCACACGCAGGAAGAAATCTCAGGACACAGGGACAGCCAACAAATGCTGCAGACCACGAGACCAAATTAATAAATTAAATGAAGTGTAGCATTTTTTTAAATTGGGCACCAGATGCTTTCCTCACTGTGGTTGCTTCCTGTCATTCTGATAGCTCAGAGGAACCATCTCACTGAATAAAACAAGTGCTGATCCCGCAGAGGGATGAATTGAATGCTCTGGTGACACGCAGAGAATGCAGTTATGTTGTCTTCAAGACCTGACCCAGTATTGCTGTTTGCCAGCCCTTTGTGCCACGGAGCAGTGCCAGCGTGCTCAGGAGTGTCTCTGTGCTTTGTGACCCTCTCACAGTCAACATATGCACAGGGGACACGCAGAGAGTGTCCCACATTAGGGATGGTGGAGTTTCTCTCCTGCCTTATCCACCCTCTGGCAGAGCATGAAGGACTCCGTGCAGAGCAATGTCACTGTCAGTCAAAGGGAAAGCACCGTGTGTCAGCAGCCACCCTGTGAGGGGGGAGGTGAGCAGGGAAACGGGGCAGGCTGAATGCACATCCCACCCCTGATGTGTCCTGCAGGGAGCTGCTGATCTCCTCTGAGCCTCACCCAGGATCTTCTACCCATCCCAGCCCTGCATGAGGGGACCCAGAGAGCTGAGCCTTCCCCAGCCAGGGCAGTCTCAGCTCCAGCCTGGCTGAGGGACCACCAAGCACAGCAACCATCACACATGAGCTGACTGCTTTAATTTTTACACACTGCCTGAATGAACTAATTTAAACTTGTGCAGGTCAGTCTCCAGAGATTGAAGACTGACATAAGAGGGGCACAGAAATCTATTTCTGATCTGCCACAACAGCAGGTCCCATGTTTGCCTTTGAGGGATGGGAAATCAGAAAAGAGGAGGTCAGCTAGCTCCAAGATAACACAGCTGATTTGGAGAAGTGTCACCATGAAGTCATTGCTTTGATGGTCATTAGGGCTCCTGAAGATACTGGACTGAGCAAATTTTGTTATAATCCATCCTGAAGGATTTTAAACTCAAGATATTGTTAAGAAAACTGACTCCTTGCTCAAACCCCAGTGCAGACTCAATTGCCAGGGTGTTCCACAGCCACAGTTTATTTATCTTTCCCCCTCCCATTGCTGCAGGAGCCAATGGAGAACAGAAATGTACCAACAGGTCTTAGTAGATCTGTGTGAAAATCTTTCCCTATGAAGAGGACAAGTCAGTGCCCACAGTATTTGAGCTCACCCTGCTCCTGAGTTCAGTGAGGAAATAATGCAGAAAAGGCAATGCTTTCTCACAGCTCAGGAACAATTTAGGTGGGGCACATAAATCTGTGTCCTGTTCCACCCAGCAATAAGCCAGAGGGTCTTTCTGAACCACAAGAGACTGACCACACCTAAAGGTCCCAACCAGCTACCAAGGCAGCACACAAGGGGTGTTCTGTGCACCACAAGCCTGACTCTGCTCCTGCCTTGTATTGTTCCTTCTAAATGGAAACCATTCTGAAGCACAGTTTGTGTGCCTTTAATGCATTCCATAGTATTGCAGCTCTCTGGGCAAAATCCATTCCTTGCACAGGGTGAGGACCACGCCCAAGGCCCATTTCCACCTCAGTCTGGTGGGCTTTGCACAACTCTAAATGGGGATGACAGCTCTGGCAGTCGAGCTCTGAGGGATCCAGTGCAGGCAATTTAAAAAGTCACTGCTCCCAGCAGTCCACTCTCCCCCAAACAATTAGAAGCAAATATGTGCCTGCATTTCAATGCCTGCAGTGTGGAGGTTGGCATACCAATGTGAGCCCACCTTCAGACAAAGCACTGATCTCACCCTGGAGGGGCAGTGTGGTTCTGGCTCCTGGCAGTAGCCAGGGACAGATCCCTGCTAGCCCCATCCCTTGAGCCCATCTCTTCACACTCTCAGCCTCCTGCCACTCTTGGGGTTTGCTGCTTCTGCAGGATTTCTTGGCCAGGCTGTTTGGAGAGAGATTAGGTGCTGGTGCATGCAGTGGGCAGCTGTGGTTCCCTGTGTGTTGTGTGCCTGCAAACCAGCACACAGGGCAGCCCAGCCACGGGGATGATTTTCTGCACAGGAATTTGCATCTACCAAAGTGAGTGGCTTCCCCAGCTTCTCCTTGCTCAGACCCACTCTGGTGTTCCAAATGAGTGGTTTTTGCCTCTTTTCCTGCAAGTGAACATTGTTTTTCCCCAGAAACACTGGGGAGCAATTAAAGCAATGAGAAAATGGTAAAAATAACACAAACCCATCACATTCCTCACGGCACTGACAGCCAGAGTGCTGTGTGGTGTGGCAGAGAGCAGAATCACAACACGTTTAAAAACCAAACAGGTGAGCACTATCTGTACTTTAAATCACTCATAACCACTCTCTCTTTGCTAGGAATATTTCAGGAAGCCAGAACACCTCTGTGGCCCTGTGAGCACATTTAACAGTGCTTGGTAATCTGTCTCTTGGAATGGCAATCACTGTTGTGCTGGTTTTGTCTGGGGTAGAGCTAATTTACTTCATAGTAGCTACTACAGGGCTGTGGTTTGGATTTGTGCTGGAAGCAGTGCTGATAATTCAGGGATGTTTTGGTTGTTTCTGAGCAGGGCTTACAGAGCCAAGACCTTTTCTTCTCCTCACCCCATGGTTCAGGAGGCTGGGGGTGCATGGGAAGCTGGGAGGGGACACAGCCAGGACAGCTGACCCCAACTGAGCCAAGGGATATCCCAGGCCATGGGGTGTCATGCTCAGCATGGGGGGACAAGAAGGAATGGAGGGACTTTCAGAGTGATGCCATTTGTCTTCCCAAGTCCCCGTGATGTCTGATAGAGCCTGGCTTTCCTGGAGATATCTGAGCCTGCCTGCCCATGGGGAGTGGAGAAGGGATTCCCTGTTTTGCTTTGCATGTGTGCACAGCTTCTGCTTTGCCTATTATGTTGTCTTTGCCTCATTTCCTCCCCTGCACACTTCTGATTCTCTCCCTCACCCCACTGCGTGGGGCTGAGCTGCCAGCTGGGGTTAAACCACAACTGTATTTTTTTGTGCTGTTTCATTTGTGGCAGCACTGCGGTACAAAAACATTCAAACATCGCTAGGTTAAAATATGTGTTTTCCCAGTGGTAATTAGTACAAGAAAATCAGGCTAAACGTATTAATTTGAGTTGGCTTTTTCATTCTCTTCCTGTAGTTTTACACTTCACAGTCGCAATAATTGTAGCCCTTATGAACAATTATGTAAAATTATGTAAAATGCAATATGATCAAGGTATTAGACTGTTATTATCCCAGCTGTAAATGCATGAATCATTACTACAGAGTACCTAAAACCCCCAGAATTTTCTGTCAGTTTGAGTTTAGGGGCCTTTTCTTGTCTTTTGGATGTTGATGACAATTAAATCATACCTTGATAAATATAAAAGGAAAAAAATCCAGCATAGTTATTATGAGTTCTCATTAGGAAGCAAAAGAGTGGTTTTCATGTTTTGTCATTTAGTTAATTGTCTGGCTTATGATTTAACTGGAGAGTCTTTTCTGAAGCAGGAATCCAGGCAGGGCTGGGATGGATGTGAGGGGAGCCTTTGGGGATCAGCCTGGTGGGGAGAAAAGATTTGGCAGACTGGAAAAGGGCTTGACTGGGTGTTTATTGAGTGACCTGCTGAATGCATGAGATGAGTCACAGAGAGCTCACAAATGACAGGAGGATCTTGAAGGACTTAAGATATGAATGAAGACAGAAATTTCCCTCTTTTCACTCTGTTGCTTTGCATCCTAGGGTGCAGTGATGCCTCTTTTCTCTTGGGCATAAAAAATAGAAATTATCTTTTAAATATCTATGTATTATATGTGTGTCTATATAAACCTCCATCATTTAAAAACAGGTTTCTCTTTTTTTTTGGAAAGGTCACAAAGCTTTGTATTAGTGCAAAGCTGCATCCTACTCCTTCAACCTGACCTTAAAGTCAACGGGACTGTAGACAGATGAGGAGCCTCAGCATCACAGTCAGATGCCAGGATGTGTATTAATTCCCCTCTGTGCTGAAGGAGAGCTCTCCCCACTCATTTTGGAGGAGTTAAATTAGTATGCTGGGGGAAGGAGCACCATGACCTGTTTCTTTCTCTTTCCTATGGACGTGTGCGGTGATTTGAATGTGAGACAAAACTGGAGATTGCTCAGGAATATTCTCATGTGATTCACTCTCTCCTAAAGCTTGCAGGAGCCATGAAGATCATATTACAGTGTTACAGAAAACAACAGAGCCTTGAAATTAGGTGGAAAAGTCATAGAGAGAAATGTGGCTGAGCCAGGTTCTATGGAAATTATTTACCGCTGTCTCTTTTATGCTGAAAGCAGAAGAGAAATAAAGCACTAGGAAATGTGGGAAGAAGTGTCTGGTGTATTGAAAGTTGAATAACCACTATGAATTGGTCAAAATAATGAAACTATTATTTATATACAAGCCTGGAATAGAGGAATTCTTGCCTTGGATGGTAAAGCTAATGGGCTGGATTTATCTTTCTCACTGCTCCTATAGCCCATCCCTCTTCTCCTTCCTGACCAGAGCTGCAGTAACACACCTGGATTTGCTGACACTGCTGGTCCATCCAACACCTGTGGCACAAAACTGGACAACTAAGTCATTTAAGAAGAGGACACTGGACCCAAAATAACAAATTGTTTATCTCTCCTGTGAGGGTGCTGAGGCCCTGGCACAGGGTGCCCACATCAGATGTGTCTGCCCCATCTCTGGACATGTTCAAGACCAGGTTGGATGGGGCTTGGAGCAACCTGGGCTAGTGGAAGGTCTCCTTGCCCATGGCAGAGGGATGGAATGGGATGATTTTTAAGATTCCTTCCAATCCAAACTGTTCTGTGATTCTGTGAAGTGGCAAAGAGGTAAAAATGATTCATCAAGGAAAGAACACCACAAATGTTCCCCTTCTGTAGCCCAAAATACAGCAGTCACTCCCTAACAGGTTGTTATGGAGAGTTGGGGCTTTTAAGGAAATTACAGAGGAAAGCTAATGCCTCCTTTTCCCATTCATGGAATCAAGCCCTGATTTCAATGACAGGTACTGAGAGCAGGACTCAAATAATTCTTTACTCTAAAGGGAGAGAGCTCAATACCTCCATTTGGAGCAGACAACCATCTCCTGTTTTAGGTTTTTGCCTATGGGGAGCAGTGATAGGGCTGTTTGTATCTGGAGTCAGGCTGCAGATGCCCAAGTTTGCAGTAATTACGTAACTGGCAAAGCCAAGCCTGTTAAACTTTAGATCAGCATTAAAAAATGCAAGAGAAAGTTATCTACCTAATTGCCTGGAAAAAAACTATGCCCCTCCATTTGCAAGAATGAGACAATATTAATTGTCTCTTAATAACACAAGATTGTTGCTCAAGAGCCTTGTTGGACTTAATTTTTTCCCTGAAAAGGAGTGGAAAAAAAAACAAAATAAAGAAAAGTGTGCAAGGGAAGAAGCTAATATAACTAGAAGTGAAATGTTAATGTTATTTCATTAAATGATTTGTGAAGAATGAGATAAGAGATCGACATTCTCAAAGTATAATTTCTTTAAATACCTTGTGCTCGAGATTCCCCTCTAGGCAACTTTTCATCTTTCTTCATTAAAAAAATAGCATTAAATTTTATTAAAGAGTCCCAATTAAGCTGGTAACTTGCTTCAAAGAGCATCCAGGCTTAGGGGGATATGTTAAACGTTAACAGTGATGGGAAGATTCACCCATAGAGCTGATTTTAAAAACAGCATCTTTCTGACTGCTACAATTTGGCTTGCACACCCTTAAGGCATTCTCCCAGACCTACTGATACTTATTTTGGGAAGCAGCACATAAATTCTTGGCTGTAAGGTCAAGTGGATGGCAAAGTTGGCTGTAACAAATGCAAACTTTTCCTGATAGCTTTGGAAGATGTCAAGAACCAATTTCTAAAATGAGTGTTTTTCTTAGACCCCGAATTGAGTCTTATTTGAGGGTGGCACCACACCCACCTGAACCAAACCCTGTGGATTTAGCTCGTTTAAGTGAAATTGGCAGTAAACACAACACCTCAAAAATAATACCCAGAGTATTGGCTGGAGACAGTCACAGGAAGGAAGATGTTGGTCCCATCTTAATTCTCATGGTCAAAACCAACAAGAAAGCAAACACATTACATTGGTTTTGGAGGAATACTCAGGGTATGAGGCTTGAAAGCAAAAGACAGAAGTTACCAAGGACTCTCACAGCCTGGTGTTTGGGAAAGGGGCTGGAAGGGTGCAGGGTGCTCCTGAGCACACCAGCAACCCCTGGGAGAGGTAGGAAACTGTCTGGTGACAGGGGCAGAGCTGCAGAACATCCAGTGCTGACAGGGGTGGGAAACTGCCTTCAGACCCTACATGGCATGAAGTGAGAGCTTGGCAATGCCTGACTGTGGCACAGGGATGCCCAACACTCCACCTTCATCACTTTATGTTCAGGGCAGGAAGAGCGAGGTACAAATACAAATATCATGAACCCATTCAGAAGATTTAGTAAGCCACAGTCTGAACTCTATGGAAAAACCTGAGGGGAAAAATGGAAGGGGAAAAATTCAGAGAAAACCACTTGCTATGAATCTTGCACAGTGACAATAGATAAATAGGACAGGAAGAAAAAACTGCAGCACTCCCAGGTCCCTGCTGATCCCAGGGGAAACAGACAAGTGAAGGACAGGTCTTCCACTGGAGAAAACCATCTTAAATCCAGCCTTCTCCTACCCTCTCTTGCTCCTGTGGCAGATCTGCTCTCTGAATGATGCTGCACAAGGAGATTATTTATGCAGCCATCCAAATGTCACATTCATATTTAGACATTGATATAGTCCTTTGCTTTACATTCACATCCTGCATTTCCTTCACTTCTAATCGAGTGCTAATTTCACATTCATTCTTCATAGCCACGTTTAGACAAGACACCCAGTGGTGCATACTTGGGGGGGGTCTATTATTATTATTATTTCTTTTTTAACAGAGTATGTCATTGCCAGGTAAAGGATGTGCTGCCTGCAATGTAATTTTATATGCTGGATAACACTTGCATTGACTGGGAGGCACACAAGTCAATTGCATATTGTATTGCAGATTATTTTACATTTATTATTTGCTGTCAAAGTGATTTTGAAAACCAATGCTTATGTGCTGTGTGTACTTTGCTATAAATAGGGGGGCTCCTGGAGAAGGTACAGGGAACAGGATAAATTTAATTTGACAATTCTGTCAGAGGTAACCTCCACTACTTTCCAATGTGCCACTTGCAACAAACAAGCCAAACTGGTGTTGAATGCAGAGAAAAAGAGCTGGAGAAACTCAGAAGTAAATATTACAGTGGGCAGATCCAGGAAGGTTTGCTTCACCAATTTGGGAGGTGCACAGCAGGACTACATTTTCCTAAGAAAATTATTAATAGCACCCCTGAGATAATGCCTCCTCTTTTTCAACTAGTTTCTTCCCCCTTGTTTAATTCCTCCTACAGGAGGAAGGTTTAAAATGATACTTTTCTCCCTCTTTCAATGAGACAGCACATCTCACAAGGGAAAAATCAATTCTAAGTGGGAATTGTGTATATTGCAGCATTTATACACAATCATTCTCCCCTCCTCTCCCTTGTACTCATCTCCATCAGGGACAAATAATGGAGCCAATTTGCTGGGAGCACAACATGGCAGAAGCTCTGCCCCAAGGCTGGCTGAGCAATTTCACCTCTTCTCAGGAAACAGGAACCTGCTGAGAAGTTCTTGTCAGCCCAGGACGTACAGGGGGGCTTATAAGTGGAAGGAGAGCAGAACAGCATTCCCTGGAAGTGGTCTAGAATGTTGTACTCGTGCAAGTGTGAGTGGTTTTAAGGTTTTGTTGTGCTATGTTGCTTCTTTTCCTGGAGTTTTCCCACTCCCTTCCCTGAGAGCTGGCACTGCCATCCAGGAGATTCTGGGCTGTGGGCTGAGCCAGGTGGATCCATCCTGAATGGAAACCAGGGAGGATTTGTTTCTCCAGCTTCACTTCCTCTCCCTTCCATGTCTTGACATGCACAATTTTAAAATGAAAAAAAAAAAAAAATTGAACAGGTGTTTACAAGTGAAGTGCCACGAACACACATGTTTTGGATGGAGAAGCCAGGAGATTGTATCTGACAGGGACCAAAAAGCCCAGGAATACCCTTTTATCTGCCCCTTCTTCTGCAAAGTTGTTGCTGCTACAGCTCATCTGCCCTGGTTCAGAGACTGGCAGGGGCTGGGACAAACCCTGTGTGACAGCCCAGCTTCTGGAGGGGGTGGCTGGAGGAAAAACCAATTACATTTTATGTTCTATCTTCCCCTCTGCTTTCTTTTCATTATCCTATAAACCTTAGCAGGGAATAATCAAGAGAGGCTCCCTGGCTGCACTGCAAGTTTGCCGAGGTCAAAGCTGCTTGAACTTGCAACTTTACCTTAACTATCCTGTCAAGACAACACATGGACCTGTTCTCCAAATTGATTACATAAATCTTCAACACAACTGTTAATCACACTCCTTATTCCAGCTTATCTTTCACCAAAGATAAAGCACACTTGCTTGGCTGTTTATCATGGTGCTGGTGTGGTATTATCTGCCTTGAAACTTCAGACTCCCCTTGCCCCAGAGGTGTGACAATTAATAGGAATCAGAATCACATTTTTATAGATAAAGTGAGATTTTGCTGAAGAGTCTTTGTAACAGAGAAAAAATAGACAAAGGCCATTATTTTGCTTATTTTGCAAAGATCTCTGGCCAGCAGTTCCTTGATATATACCCTAATTTAGGCAATGTTTTTACTGAATTATCAGGACTCCATTTCTTAAGTCATGAAAAATTACAAATTATTTCTTATTTCTAGGGTTACCCCTGCACTAAGCCCAAGTTGACAACCCCAAATCCTTCCAAGCTGTTCTCTGCAAAAGAGAGGAAAAGGGAATTTAAGAATTAAAAACCATCCACTGTTTCTAGCCACAATAATAGATATCCCCTTAATGCTCCTGGGAGGCTTAACAGCAAGAAAAAAATCACTTTTCTGAAGGACATGGTGACAGAAGAAACTGAAAATTATGTGGACCTTCAGTGCCTAGGGAATGAAACATAATATTAAAAAAGTAGGCATCTACCTCACATGGTGGGATGTGCTTTATATTTATCAGCTTCTGGCTCTTTGTTGGCCTCCAAGGATGAACCCACCATTAACCTCAAGCAGGGTCTTTTAATTCGCCCGAATTCCTGACATGGCTCCTGGATGCTTTCATGATGATCTTTAGCAGGAGCTGTTCTAGAAGAAAAGCCATGAAAAGATGTGTTGTTTCTGCCTGAAGGGCCCTTGGGAGCTGGAGGGGAAGGCAAGGCAGGTGATGGTGTCAGTAATGCTCCAAAGCCTGAAGAAAACCTTGCAGCAGAAACATCACCTTTAGTGCTCCCTTCCCTTCCCAGCACCTCTGGTTTTCTAATGTGCATTTGCCTCATTGTATTTTTATTTTGCCTTCTGCATAATGATGAAAACACAGGGCTGGGTTTGCATTATCTGTTGTTTTTTTTTTAACGTGATATCTATAATTGACTTCTAGAGCACAACGGCGTTCACTGAGTGAATTGATTTAAAATTGCTGTAATAATATTGCAAAATTCCTTTATTAGTGCTGGAGTACATCAAGAAGAATCAGTGAGATTGCCATCTAAGATAATAAACACTTATAGGCAAGTGCAAGCAGCCCACAAAAAGCAGCAATTTTGCAACTGCTTTTCTCTTTCGTTCTGTTTCTCCAACAGCCACTGGCCCATCATCACCACAAATTAGATGGCACCTACATGAGCCATCTGGAAGGATCTGTTTTTCATCTGTAACACAAGTATTTGAAGAATATGAGGGAGAGAAGAGATGGGAGAAAACAGAACCAGCAGCACAGTGAACTGAGCTGGTAGCTCCTCATTATGGGCTAATGTTGGGAAGAAGGGGTTGATTCTCCCTCTCTTCATTTCAGCATAAATTCAGCATCCCTCCAATGACTCAGAGAGCAAGTCAGGATGCTGAGCTGAATGGTCAAGCCTTAAATCCCATTTCCAGGACACAATCCAAGAGATCCTTTCAAAGAATTCTAGGCCATCATTGCATTGACTTTAAAAGGATTTGGACCCATTTTCTGACAAAGCAGGAGGAACAAGGCTCAGACACCTCCCATGGTGGGGATGCAGGCAGCCCTGCCTGGCTGATCTGCTGAGATCAGCCCACAGACTATTGAAAAACAAAGCTTCCATTCCCTGAAGATTCTGTGCCATGATCACTGTTTGAACCACGAAACAAAGCTGGCACCAGGAAACAGTTATTATTATAAGCCTTATTATGTAAGTGTTCCTTAGGCTTTAATTTCTGACTTCTAGATGACATATTTCAAGGATGTTTTACTGGATATTTTCCATGAGAATTAAGGCTGGGCATAGCTGGGCTGTTTTATCTGCCCTGCTTGGTCCAGACTGTTTGCAGAGTTATCACAGAGGCTCTCCAAGCTACTGTGTTTTGCTGAGCTTTCAAATTAAATTACAACACATCACACACACCTAAATTACACATCCCATACTCAGATCATATACAACTGAAAAAAAATTGCTTGTTAGCATAATTAATGCAATTATAGTCAGCAAATTTCAGATTCACTGGTGACTCAAACCTCAAACAAAGGAGTATTTTTAGAACTATATAAACCCCATGGGATCAATTTACTCCTAGAAATCAGGATTTATTGATACCTATCACATCCCTGGTAACTAAAGCATATCAGGTACCTCCAATGCAGTGATAAGTGGTGGGAGTCTGTCTGAGGGGGGCTGCCCTACCTTCTCCACTTAGGGAGGCTTATTGCTATAGCAACAACTGCATCCTGTGATTTGCTTGCTACAAACACCCGCAAAAAACATTCTGAAATGATCCATGCAAAAAACAACTGTTCCTTTGACCTGACACAATTAATGTGCTCAAGTCTGAATTATTTCTGCCACAGGTTAAGCATTCTGAATTCAAATGACTCATATGCAAAAAAGGAGAAGTCCCACTGTGCTTTGGATTAAGGAGGGAAACCCTTATTTTGAGCTCTTGCTGTCCTCTGTGCCATGTCTGAAGTTCACCAGAGTCAGAAATAGGAAACACCTTGGTCTGGGTGGTGGGAGAGACCACTCAGACAGAGAAAGGAGTGAGGCTTTTCCACTCAGGCCCCAATCACAGAGCACAGCCAACCCTTCCTGATATTATTCCTGCCTTATGTGACCCTTGTGTTTGGAAGGGATGGGGTGATCCCATAGACACACTTGCTGCTCTCCTACTCAAAATTTACAAAAAAGAGAAAAGTTGGCACTGTCCAAATGACCAGCAGCCCAGTCCCACCATGTGAGTGACCTTGAGTGGGGTTGCTCAGTTTAACCTCTGCATTCTCAGTGTTGCTGTCTGGAAGCATCCAAATGGGAAAGCAGCCTTAAGCCAGAATAGCAACACCATCAAAGTGTTTGTCAAAGGATCTTGAGGAGAAAAATGAAAAGATGTAGCTCCTCCTTCTGCCTCTTCCCTCTCTTCTGTAGAGTACCCCAGTGCAAGAAATGAGAAGTAAAATTGGGAAGAGGACATGGGCCAGGACTGGGCATTCCATATCCCTGTCCTCCCCTTCCAGGAGGGAGAGAGCACACCCCTCACAATTGAGAGTAACAAAATTTATTTTTAAGCTTACCTGTGAGGTAAGAAAGGAAGGAAGGGAGGGCAGGCTGGTGGGGAGCAAAGCTGAGAAGAAAGATCTGTGCTACAGAAGGCATTTTATCTTTTTATCATTTTCTCTTGATACTGCAGATCTCTTTTGTTAAGTACTTCCTTTTCATGTCTCCTAATATCTACTGACAACTGAGGTGAATGAACCAACAGCCATTTATTCTACTCCTGAAGGAGTGACAGTAATGAAATTCAAGGAGCAAAAGAGACCAGCATTGCCAGTTCTGGCCTCAGCAGAAGCAGCATCTTCCAGTGACCAGGAAAGGTCTTTTAAAAGCAGCATCTAATGGGGAATGTGACAGTAGCCTGATGATCTCTTGGAAATTTCCTCTTTCCCATGTAAATATTACTTCTTAGTCCACATTTCCAGCATCAGAGCACTTAAGTAACAATGTTCCTGTCTCAGCTGAGAAACTCAGTATGTGTTTCCCAACTGGAGTTTGTGTGTTTCTGAGAATTTACGTTTGAGGCTAAATGCAAGTACAGTGTCTCTGTGGAGGGATTCACAACCAAACTCTACAAACTGTTGCTGAATAAAGAACTGTCTTTATCCTCCCACCAAAAGGCTTCTTACTAACTGAGCATCTTTCAAACAGTTTAAAAATGGAATTGTAAATTCAGCACAGAAGCTAAAAATGTCCTACAGCCTTTCTTTCCTTCCATGCAAATAAACATTTACCAAGAGAAGCAACTTCATGTGCTGAAGTTTGAAAATTCTCAGCTGCTGCAAGAAATCCCCCCTTTCACCACTTCCATTCAGAGCAAGATGGCATCAATTTGGGATTTGAATGATCTACAGCAGAGAATCTGATTCAGAGCCTCATAAAGGCAAATGCATCACTCTGACCCATCTGTTCTATGGACATAATCTTAATTGCAAACATAGGGTCACATCCCAATAAATCAGCCAAGCTGCAGTGAAGGTGCCTACATTTATGCCAGCTGAACATTTACCCAGGACTGCCTACAGTCATTTCTCAGTAGAATTTAGGGACAAAAAGAACAAGGAGATTGCTATCGACCCCATTTTTCCTTACAGTGACTCATATTTATTTAACCTAACGCTCTGCATGGGTGAAATCCAAGTTTCACTCCCATAAACTCAAAACTTCCATGGACCACAACTTCACCCCATACATATGGCATGAGACAACAAAGATGTTTGGGATGACACTAAGGAGGAGTATATATCAATATATATCAGAGGAAATGCCATAGGATCTGTTCCAGGCTTGCAGAGCTGTGGGTGCAGAATCTGAGCATCGTTAGTCTCAAAATAAAGGTGAATTATTAGAAAGGATAGAAAGGAGAAAGCATCTCCATGATTCCCACTTCCCCAAATGGCATGGGCACAGATGATCTCGTTAGCTCATCTGTGTAATTTACACTTCTAATATGGCTGAGGAATAAAACAAATATGCAGAAATAAGCAACAGGACGGGGACAGAAGAGGGGGAAACCTCACAGCCCTCTCTCATCTAAGCTCCTTCTTTCCTTGCCAAATATTATACTCTCTTCCTGGGAACCTCTCCAAGTTTGTGTCTCCAGATGCCACATTGCAGCAGGCTGCCTGGGATCCCTCCTACCCACCTCCACATCACTCATGCTGAACAGGCAGGGCAAACACAGGGTGAAGGGAGCGTTTTATCCTTATTTATTTCCAGATGGAAAATCGAGCCCTGGAAAGAGCCAACAAAGAAAAACAGCCCAACAAAACAAGCAACTAAAACAAAACAACTGAAACAAAAAACACCCTTAACCATCTCGATAACAGACTCTTCTCTGGGGAAAAATACTGAAATACAAGTCACAGGTTGAAATTTGAAGTATCAACACCTGAGGTGTGTTTTCTTCTGTGAACTTGGGGTTCTGGCAGGTAACTTACAGAAGGGACACAAGGGAATCCCTCATTACAAGCAAATATGAAAATAATGATCAAAACCATGTGCAACTGAAGCTGAATGGGATTCACTCTTCACTGATTATTTGGGCATCCTGGCTGACTGTGAGCATTCATTCGAGCCAGGACCATGGAGTTGGCAATCAAGGCACTCATCTTAAATACCTAAGTATTTAATACCAATCTTAAATACAGAAGTACCAGCCAGTTTATGGAGGGAGTTTAGGCAGAAATCTAAGAGATGGTGCCCAACATATGAGAGGGTGAAGTTAAATGAGGTGAACCCCTCTCTTCCCCAGGGGTAAGACCTGAACCATCAGTACATCATTCTCCTCCTCTCTCTGGAGGAAACGTAGAGTGACTCTTGCTGAATTTGGGGCCTGAACTTAGGTGGGCTGGAGCTGGGCCAAGGAACTGGTGGCTTCCTGGAAGCCAAGTAGTAGGATCCACAGTTAACAAAGAAATGTCTTGATGTTTAATATTTTTGACACTTAAAAAAGCACCTGATTTAAATACAGAGAAATCCAGCTGAAGAAGTAAATGCAACCAGACCTAATCAGAGAAGTGAACTGGTGTAATACAGCCTCCTTTCATGCTCTCCCTACACATCTCCCAAGACCACTGCTATCCCATCTATGTCCCTCTACTTAATTTTCATTTTCAAATGTGCTCTAATGACTGCAAGTAGGTCTGTAGTGCAGAAATAGAAGTCTCAAAGCGCAGAGGGCATTATGTTCCCATCCGCCTTACAGGGCAGGCTGGAGTGGAGTCCAGTCCCAAATTACCTGAGTATTAAATGAGATCCCTATGCCATATTTCATTTTAGTCCCCTTTTAGGTGCTATTTTACAGCACCCAGCTGGCCTTCAGTCCCAGTAAGAAACACTCTCATATCTGATTCTCTCCATTCTTCTCTATTTTCCTCTCCCCTCTGCTTCCTCTGCACAAGGAACGGTTGGTAAAAATTTATTGTGGGTGGGATTTTGAGGCCTGCATCCCATTAAATTTAATGGGAACTGAGCATCTAAATCCCTTAGGCAGCTTGAAAATTTCAGCCTCTATTACTAATGCTCTTCTCATTATAACAAGATTTGTACATGACAGCTCGAGAGCTCTGACTCTGCTCTCAGTGATGTGACGGCGCCCGGTGTAGGCTGCCCTGCTCACAGCTCATCTTGTCACCAGCTCTGCTAACACGGGCCCAGAAAACAGCCTGTAATTCCATTATGACTGCTGAACTTTCTCGTAGGGGAAGCAAAGATAATGCAGAGTAAATCTGCCTCTGTTATGATTGTTTGAGAACCATTTAATTCTAATTGCGACCGTCGGCTTCTGGTGTGCAGCCTGCAGTGGGACGGACGTGGCTGTGCTGTTCAGCTGCATCATCACATCAAGAGTTTTTTGAGGGACATTATAGACTTTGCTGGGCTGTCAAAATGGCCAGATTCCACCACATTACGGTTTTCATCAGCATTCTGCTTAATTTACTGAAATTATAATTTACCAAGAGGGCATGACTGGAAAGAGAATGGCTTTTTAAAATGTCCTGCACATCCTGCAGGTCTTCGTTGGTGAGGTGTTTAACCATGTTGGTGTTAATCACACCTGACAGGGCAACCATTCTCATTCTCATCAGAGATTTTCCTGTCCCTTTTCATGTCACTCTGGTCCAATCGTGCTGTGGAATAAAAGGGGCTTGAAAACCTTTAGAAAACCTGAGGAAAAGCAAAGAGCAGTTGGAATGTCAAGGTAAAACTTTATCATCTTGTACATGCAGTGAGGAGAATGGGACTCTTGGAAGGCAGTTTCTCTATATTAAACTAGGGTTGCTCAGTACCTTGGTTTTTACTTCCATTGTTCTTCCAAGGTGTCACATGTACCTGTCTCCTGCTCACAGGATGTGTGTGGGACTGGCCTCTGAACTCCAACCACCAGGTCTTTAAAGTTACGCTGGTGCCTCCCCTTGAAGGTCTTAGTTCTCTGAGAAGTCAGCTGAAATTGTCCTTGGGGTGTCTGAGACTGTATTCAAAGTCTGAGGGACAGATTTATAATTGATTTTTTTTCCTTTCCCTTTCCCTTTCCCTTTCCCTTTCCTTTCCTTTCCCTTTCCCTTTCCCTTTCCTTTCCTTTCCTTTCCTTTCCTTTCCTTTCCTTTCCTTTCCTTTCCTTTCCTTTCCTTTCCTTTCCTTTCCTTTCCTTTCCTTTCTTTATTTCTTTCCTTCTTTCCTTCTTTCCTTCTTTCTTTCCTTCTTTCCTTCTTTCTTTCTTTCCCCATTACTGCTGCAGCTGAATTGGAGCCAGGGAATCCAGGATCTGCTTGTGCAGTTACAAAATTATTGGAATAAATTGTATCAGAACCATTGGCTGGGTACCTGTGGCAGTGTTCACAACAAAGGGCTGGGTGTGCATTTTCTGGATTTTACATCCTGCTTTAATAACACATTACCTGTCCTTACCTGGATACTCCCTACCTTTGCCTCCTCAACTTACCAAGATTCTGGGGGGAGATGAAGAGGGGAAAAATGATGTCTCTGTCTCCTCCATGCCTCAGCTACAGATTTAGGCAGTGAGTTTACTGGGCTGTCTGCACACAGAGCCAGAATGCACACACTTCAGTACTCCTCATATAAACCTCAATCTTCTGCCCTTGAACCAGGACACACCTTCCTTTGAATTTATTTTTCACTTTTCAAGGAAGGCTCCTGGGGAAAAAAGAGCTCTATAACTCCACTGTTCCCACAAAAAACCACAAAAAAACAAAAAACAAAACAAAAAAAACCACAAAAAAACCTGTCCTTTAAGGGAAGTGAATCCTTTCTCCAGGGGTCTTCTGGAGCTGCTACTGCAGGAGACTTTAGAGAGAAGCAGGAGGGTTTGCTCCAGTGCTGCAGCATCTCTGAGTTGTAAGATAAGGCAGAAGGGAGGCTAGGAGAGGGCTGACACAAAAACTAACCAGACTCTTTGAAAACACACTGGTTAACCCCAGTGATGAAAAGGCATCAACACTTCATCCTTAAGACCCTTGTAGGAGAGGGGACCAACTGTAGCTGGAATTTTTCCATGCTCTGGGAAGACAAATCAGCTGGGGATCCCTGTGAGGGAGCTGTGCTGGTCCAGCTCCTTGCCAAGGCAATGATCCTGCCCCTCATCTGTGCTGCCTGGCTGCCCCTCAGCAGTGCTTCTGCATGGGCAATGCTCAAGGAACAGCTCAGCCCCCCAGAGCTAAATGCAACCATCCTGCAGGAGAACTGGAAACATTTAGGTGCTTTGCATTGCAGCTCATCCTTTCCCCCTTGTTGGCCAAATTATTCCTTCTGTTGGTTGCAAGAGGGACCCCCAGGAATCTCTGCAGGTCTCAGCTGTGCTGGTTGGGAGCTGTGGATCCCTCTCTGTGGCCAGGGCTGTGCTGACCTCTCTGCTGCCATTCTTCTGCACAGAAGTACCAGAAACGGGTAATAAAGAACATCCAGGTGTTGTTGCCATGCAGGAAAACTCACAACTTTAAACAAACCTGAGTTTAACATGAGTTAAACTTTACTTTTCTAGCAAGAGTGAGCTCAAAACCCCACAAAAATCCCTGCTTGCATCTTTCACTTTAACTAGACAGACGATTATTTTTATCTGCAGCTACCACACACCATTTATTTAGGCAAAACCATTCTTGGACTTCAGACTGAGTTTTGTCTCCAATAAACAACAAAATGGCTCTCTAGCTACATTAATATTAGGCTGTCACTAGTTAGATAAGGTTGATACATTGGTGCTTCTATGCCAGCAAGGGACAGTCTCTGGCCAGCATTGTTTGCTTTAAAATGCAGAAACTTCAGTCCCTCAGTCCCCAAGTTTTTGATGGGAAATAGATGAGCAGTGGGTTGGGGGAATGGTGCCCAGAGAAAGTTTTAAGGTTAAAAGTAAGGAAGGCAAGTAAAGATGTCAGAGCACGTTCAGGTTAAGGCAGAACAAGATGCTCTGAGCATGCAGAAGTCTGGGATTCTCTGCCAGCTTACTGCAGAGAGCTGGGAGGCACTTCAGGGGAGGTAAACGAGGAAAAATGGATCTACAGCTGGGTGTTTCACTGATCCAGAGATCCACACAGTATTTCAGGACATCTCTCCCTGGGGTTGTACCTGGGAATGCAGCAGCAGGTCACCTGAGGCAGCTTTCTGTGCAAATCCCCTGTTTGCTCTGGGAGCTTGAGGGAAACTCAGGATCTTCTCCATGGTGTGCACATGGCTTCATGGGCTGCATGACAAAATTCCAAGTAATTAAAGAGCTGATAAAAATGCTGTTAAAAGAGCCAATATCTCTTCAGGACACTTCAGATAAGTTGATCATTGCATCTTCTGAACAATGATGCCTTCTTTGAAGGCAGAGATGAAAAACAAGATGAGTTGCTGCTATATCTGATACAAGCTGAACAGAAATCTGTATGATGTTATTAGAGATGTGAATGACACTGCAGTTATGGCTACAGGAATTGTACTAGGAAGGCTTTAATGTTCTAGATGGAAATTGGAAAACAAATGCTTCTTCTCACAGTGAGCCTCAGATACTTGATTATGGTTATCAACACATTGCTGCATGGACTCTGGGTAAAGAAGATGCTTAATATTTGGCTTTAGGGGAGCAATAAATTCAGATAGGAACTCTACTTATAAGAAATTATTTTGTTGCAAGTGAATTCACATGAGTCTATTTTCTTCAAGTATAAAGCAAATTAAAAGAAAAATCTATAAGCAATGTTCCTCCAAAAGGGAAAATTGAAATTTTTTCTAGATTAATATTTAGTGGAATTATCTGAAATGAAAAGCTAAGTGACCAAACTGCAGAAGCACTGAATATCTTTAAGCTATAAATTCAGCCTTACCTGGAAATGAACTCTGAAATAATTCTCCTCTCCTTCTCAGTGCTGGGGGCAGAACTGACAGATTAACCTGGGCATTTGGTGAAAGTTTAGAGGCCAGTGAGAAAAAGTCCAATGGAGAACCACAAGAATAACAGAAGTTCTCACAAAGCATGAGAAAAGCATGAAAATAAGTCTCAGGGGGCTTACACAAAAGCAAAGGAGGTTTTAGTTAGAGGCTCAGGGAAATTCTCCTGCATGAAACTAATGAAACACTGGGCTAAACTCTGAGGTGATGGAAATCCCCATGCAGTAAGTTTGGAAGAACAGATCAGGCAGACAGGCCTTAGGAGCAGTTAATTACATGTTCACCTCCTTCGAGGCACAGAGATGGATTAGATGATCTCCCAAGGTCCCTTCCACCCTTGTAATTCCTTTTTCTCCGTGTAGCATCTCCTGCTATTTCACTCCTTTAATGAAGCAGAGGACAGAGACAGTGCAAGGGGGTATTTCAGGTGCTTATCCAGCAGGATGAAGGACACAGCAAGCAGAACTAACTGAAATCTGAAGTCCAGAGGAAAATTAACTTATGACTGACATCTTGGGCAAGAGAACAGAGAATATATATTGCATCCTGTCCTGACTGCCCTTAACATTTCCCCTGAGCTGGGTAATTCTCAGTAACATCTTTGAGGAAAGGAACCCATAACCTACAGGCAACTTGGAGCTGGTTTGAACTACAGCACAAATAAAACACCCCTATATTTAAGTTTTTTCTATCCTTCTGCTCTTTGCATTTCCCCCTGATTCTTAAAGACTGGTATTTTCTCTGCTGTATCCCACAAAAGAAATGCTGCTCATGAAAACAGGAATTTAAAATATAGGGCATTTGCTATAATCTACTTTCTTAAAATTAGTAATTATCGAGGTGAGTATGGTGCATTTCCAAGGCAGTGTCTGGTGTTACTAGACTGATTCATTCATACCATGCTATTATTGGGCCTTACATCTCTGTATCTCAGGCTGTTTGTTAAAAATAAAGTGCTTCAGCATAAAGGGGAGTGAACCAACGGGGATGATTCAGCCCACTCAGGGTTCTGTGTATTCCCTCCCTGCTCCATCACTGCCTCTGAGCTGGAGTTCCCAAAGCAACCCAGCCCCAGCCTTCAACCCCAACCTTACATCTGCCAAGGGAAGGGATAAGAAGGGCTTTACACCAACTTGTGTCCTCAATAATCCTTATTCCACAGCTGCTTGTTTCTACAGGAGGCTGGAGGGTGAAGCCTGTGGTGTGTTAATTCCTGCAGGGCTGTATATGGCTGCACAGCAACTGTTGGCCATAAAGCAGCATCAGCCATGTATTATTCCCCTGTATCACCACAGTGCTCTTTACCCCTGGTGCTGTGATGATGTAGAGCAGGTTGGATCACTTCTGTGGCCCATGAGCTGTATTTTGCAGCCCCCAGCCAGGCACTTGCAACTGTGCTCTCTGGTATTTGCCTCTCCAGACTGAGGTCCACACTGTCCAGGATGGAAATACCAAGCAGTGAAATACTTTCTGGAGCTCTGTGCAGTCACCAGTTGCCCTCTTCTCTTCTCCACAGCTACAGTGAGATATGAGCTAGCAGCTGGATTTCATTATGAAATGCTTTCTCACTTGTTCCCCCAAAATAAATAAAAATAAAATGTAAGCAATCCTATTTTCAGTGAGAGAAAGGGCTGCTGTCATGCTGGTGTGGTGTATAATGGAATACAGTAGCACTGTATTTCATTATGATTCAGTGTGTTTTCATTTTAGTTGCCAAGGATTCAACGGCTTAACATGAATTCTAAATTAAGATTAGTATTCCAAATAAAATATTTTTGAAATATGTGTATTTCCCATTTCATTCTAATGAGCTTCAGTTAATGCACAGCAGAGCTTGTGGGTGTAATTTGAGGGAAATGCAGCCCTTTGGGACCATCTGGGCACATAAAAACCAGGGGCACAGACATCTGGGTCAGCAATTCTGCTCAGCATGGGCTCCACAGCCATCAGAGCCACAACACAGGAGGCCTGGCACTGCTGCAGGGTTTCCTCAGCCTCTGGATTTTATGGGATTTCCCAGGACAGGAGTTTGCAGGTGATGCTCTGCCACATTCAGGAGTGAGGGTGTGAAATGGGGCAATGATTCCCCAGCACCTGCTCAGGTGGCACAAGGCAGGAAGGAACCAGAGCTCTGTGTTTCACTGTAAGCACTCATCTTGGCAGGTTTTGAGAAAACCAACAGAGTCATCTCCTCCCACACTCTGGAGGTGACCACTCTGTCATGCAAACACCAGCAGCAGCTGCAAGGCTGCTCTCAGTCCATTCCTCTGAATTACTGCAGCAATTAATCAGGCTCACATCATTTACCTGTTTCTACCTTGGCATTTCTACCTGACCAGTCCACAGCAGCCACACCAAGGGACAAACTTCTCCTTTAGCCCTGCTCCAGGCCCAGCTGCATCACCCTGCTCCCAGCACGGCCAGGGCTTCCCAAAAGGCACCAAAACAAGCTCAGAACAAGCAGGATCTCAGGTCTGTAGGAAAGATTCATCCCTCTCGTGGCATGGAGGGTGAGCACCTGCAGGTCTCACCTCTCTTCCAGCACTCCACAATGCCACATCTTTGCTGAACAGTAAGAAAAAGAATATTCAAAATTCAACCCATATTGGGACCACCCATGGGAAGAAAAATGACTAATGCTCAGAGTTATGAAGTAGCCATGACTTTCTGAAAACCTTGCTCCCAGAGGATCCTCTTTGTATTCCTCTGCTGTTTGCCTTTTCTCTCCTCATTTTTTAAGATTGTATAAAATGCTTACTGAGGTCCACAGCTGAAGGATGATGTATTTCTAGCTAATGGTCTTTTTAAAGAGCTACCTGGAAAAGAGGTGATAGCACCAAGCAGCAGGTCTGCAACTAGAGGGAATCACATGGAACAAGACTGGGGCCAGGAAAACGCTAGAAAGAGAGCAAGTGAGGAAGACAACATGAAAAGGAAAAAGAGAGGTAGCCTGGAGACTGGTGGGTAAAAAAAAGAAGGATCTGAGCAGACCTCAGTGATGCACAATATCCATGATGACATGGCTGTGGCCAGTGAGGCACCAGAGAAATGGCCAGAGCAGTTGTGACTCCTGGAAATAGGGCACATCCATAAAGCAGCAGGCACCACTGATGCCCTCCCACAGCTCAGTTAGTCACTTGATCCCTTACACAAGGGGACAATAAATTGAAGTGCCTTATCACTGAGCTTATGATGGAGCAGAAAATCCTGTGACATTAACTGCTTACACCACTGGAATGAAAAATCCAGGCAACACTTGGCTGCTGCTAGGAGGTTCCTGGAATGTCACAAGCTTTAACTCAAGAAAACTAAAGGGGCTTAAGAGTGGCTTACAAAGATGAGAAAATGCAAATTCACAAGTCTGAATCCTGGTATAAACAAAGAGCAGGATTTTGACCTGTGTGTTTTGGACTGAGGAAACATCTCCCCTGCTCTCCACATTCCCTGACAGACCTCTGAGACCACAGACAGAGAACACAAGAAATTTCCTAAGCTTCACAAAATAATATCTGTCCCAAAAATCACTGCACATTCATAACAGTTTAGGCTAAGACAGTGACCTGGCTGCAGCCAGCAGCTCTGATAGACTGGTCCTGTTTGGCTTTTTGGCCACATTATGTACTGGACAATATTTAATTAGAGTCACCCTTCTGTACTGAAAAGCAAATTACAGACTTGCCTAGATGACTGGAGATAGGCACCCAGACATGAGATAATTAGGCTGCTGTAAGGCATGTTTCAAGTCTGTTCTGCCACTTGTCCCTTGTCACCCAAGGACACCAGCTCTGAGATCTGCATCCCCTCTAAAATGATCTCACACAAGTTGTTGTACAGGCAGCCTGGAAAAAAGAGGCTGCACCCAAGTTCTGGGTATGGGAAGTTATTAAAATAAATGCTGAGAGAGAAAATTAATGTGTTTTATAAGAAGACATCATATTTTAACACAGCAATTTATTCCCTGAGCCTCCAGAACAGATCTGGTTGATCCAATGACAGGGTGTCAATACTCTGTTATTTTGTGCTGTAATAATTATGTTTCCCTCTGTGTTAGCCCACCATGCACTAATGGAAGCTTAGAGATTCTGGGCAAAAGTGAGTTCAGATTACTCTGATTTCTACTTTCTGGTCATTTTTAAATATTTTCTTACAGTGCTTGCTGAAAAACACTGATTCGAAGGGCTAAAAATATTTTCTCAAAACAGTCTTTTTTCAGAAACAGAAATGATTCATTGTTATAAATTGGCATCTAATGTCTTCAGGGTGTTTATAACTACAAAGCCTAGACTTAATCTGTCTTTTTAGAGATTGTTTTCAAGTTAAGCATTAAAAAGAATTAACTAGAAACTTGAGAATAGTTATCAGCTTTCACTCTTTTTTTTTTCTGGGAAGGTTTCAGAAAATTAAAACATTTTTATTCTTATCGTTTTTCTCATTAATATTTAAAAAAAATCCTTGAAACAGACTGCAAAACTTTTCTCTTTTTATTTTTGGTGGAAAACAGAACTTTCAGCCACCTCTGGGGAAGAAAACTGTCTTGTTCAATGTGAGGCCTGGACAGGGGGAGGAAGACAAGCAGGGCAGCTTTTATCATATGGTGAATTCCACGTGCCCATTCTTTAGTCTCCCACATTATCCACAGATTTCTCGAACTAATTAATCACTAACATAATTTATCCTTGGCTTAACTTCACTGGCATTATACCAGGGACTGTATTCAGCCCTGCTGTGCAATAAAAAATGGACATTAACTTGCTCAGATTTGGTATGGAAAGATCTACTCTTACTGCACTGCCAGATAAACTCTTATTACACTGATAAACTCCTATATAATGACATAAGCCCCAACTTCTTTTCTTCCTAGAACAACAATAATATACAAATAATAATATCATTCCAAAGCTGTCACCTTTTATTTGGAGACAGGTGCTCCCAAAGTATGGCATTTCTATAGTTATTAGAATTAAAGGGTAATTTTCCACTTAGAAGAGACAGAAATTCCAAGCTGGAAGTGGCCACAATGCCATTCTCTCTCTTCTATCTAACCATGTTTCCTTCACCCAAGAAGAGCTCTGGTGTTCTCCCTCTTTTCTGTTACATTTTACAATGATGTACTACAGCACTGAAGGACTGGAATACTGCCCACCAAAACTGGCTGCTGGAAATGCTCTTTTAAATGTTTTCAGCTGATGTGTATTATTCCAGCAAGGGGCACTCCAGTGTTTTACTTCACATGAAAACATCCTGTATCAGCCAGAACAAGCAAAACTCTCTAGTTTCCATTACTAAGGTTCAACTCTGGAGCACAATTTCCAGTGCATGAGTTGTGGCACCTGTTCTTTTGCAGATGTAGACCAGCACCACACAGATTTCATCATCAGTTATTCTGAATCAAAACCCAGGAACACACGAACAGCAAAAGCCTCCAAGGCCGGCTTCAGTTTAAACAGGAATCTGAATATTCAACATTTGAATATTTGCTGATGTTAGAGTACCAACTTTGCACAGTTCTGAGGGAAATCTAACCAAAAATTTAACTAGCTATTTGTACTTGTATTGAACAGTTCTTCCATCAAACCTGCTTTGGCCATTGTGCTCAGACTCAAACCTTGAGAAGCAGTGTAAACAGCATCTGTGCTGCTCTGTCTTTAACTCTGGTTAAGAATGAGGAGGAAATCCATAATTCCTGGAGCTGCAGAAGATTCAGTGCTCTGCTCCCTTACCCCCACTCCCACAAGAGTCACAGTGAGTGCCCAAGCCTGGCTTGTTTGGATGCTCAGCCGAGGTCCTGGGAGGTGCTTTCAAAACAAATCTGCTCTCACCTTCTCCTCAGACCTTGCCCGTGGGAGTCTTTTGGACACAGAATCTTTGTTGGCTTTTCCTCTTGGGCTGCTCTGCGTATTGGTTTATGCACCTGCAGCTAAGGCCTCCCTTGTTCTTTAGCCTGGAAAATCCTTGACTTTGAAGGATAAGAAAAACTCCCTGCTACGAAGGACACTGAAGAAATCCGCAGTGCTTTTTTGGGGCTTTGGTAGGTACAACTGACCCAGATATCACAAACAGCAGGAGGAGCAAAATGCAAATAACTCTCTCTCCCGCTATATATAAAATTATTCTGCACAACAGAAAACGAAGGGATCTGAAAGGTAAGGGAAGATTTATAAGGGAAGATGTGGGAATATTCTCTTTCCACTTGCCCAGCTGTGGGTTTGTGATGTGCACAGCTGTGTCCTCTTTTTCACTGTTTGAACTGCTGTTTCTACAGCACAAGTCCCCTGCCTTCTTTTTCCTCCTAAAATCCTTCCTTCAGCTGCCTGTTTCTTATTAAGTTTCCCCCAGAGATATATGTATTTTTATGATATTAAAATAAAGAAAAACTAAAAGAGGCCATGTGTCTGTGCACAGGCATTTGTGTGTGGCAGTCTGTCTCAAAAATAGTCTTTCCTTTCCCCTTTTGTTTTCTTAATGTTTGCATAAAGGAAAAAAAAACCCCAAAATCCCTTTGCCATTCCAGAGGTTTATAGCTCTGAACGAATGCTGCAATTATACTTCTCAAAAGCAGATAAATGACAGGTGAAAAAAATTAAACTCACTTAGGCAAGGCAAGTTCAGAATATCTGTAATCAGCTGAAATTGCTTCAGTGAGTCCCCCCCTTCGGTTTGAAGGCTCAGAAATCACAGTCACTTGAGCTTTTTCAACACTTTGTAATTAAGCTCCAATTTGTGACGTCTCTCAAAGCCACGTTTTTAACTTATATACCTGCTAAAAGGATGCAGCCAGTGCTGCACAGTGAGGTTATTCATTCATACCTTTGCATCACTGGTAGCAGTCATCTAGAAACACAAAAGATACCTCAGGGATATGTGGGATGCTCGGGATTGCTCCCAAGGCCAGCACTGGCACATCTAGCATAGGGTCAAACCTTTGCAACACTTTAAAGTGGTTCCATTTCATGCACAAAAGATATTTCAGGGGCACTGCTGGGACAATTACAGCAGCTTCAAGCAAATATTTCAATCATCCCCCTCCCCACAAGCTCTGCAGATCTTTGGAGCCTGCACAGACAATGTGACCAGCCAGGCTCCTCAGCCAATTATTCTGGGGATGCAGAGAAGGTCCCTCCACCTTTCCTGACCCCCTTCAAAAGCACCCCCAGAGGGGCCAAGGGATTGCTCTGCAAACCCTGCCAGACCTTTAGGAGGGGATGCTGAGTGCAGGCAGAGTAGGTACCACTGCCAAAGCATCAGAGGGTAGAGCTTGCTCTGGTGAAACAAGAAAAACAGTCGCTGATGAGCCTGCACCAGGTCCTTTTCTGGCAAGTCACTGAGAATAATCATGGTGAAGCAGTTTAAAATAGGCTTTAATTATCTCTCCAGCACTTCCATTGTGCAATTTAGCCAAGGCACTGTGATACTGCCCATTTTGCTTTCCCTTAGTCTATTACCCAGGAGTCCAGAGAGCTTCTCTTTCATCCTTCCCTCTGTCTCCTCTCCCCTTTCCCTCTCATTTCCTCAAGAGTGAAAATTCCCAGAGGACTGTAACTATGCAAGACCTCTGAAAGCTGCATTCTCAGGAGTTCAAGGCAACATTGCATCCCCTCAAGTCCAGCACTGGAGAATTTTAAGCTCTATTAATGGGTCAAGTGACTGATAAGCTCAATTTGCCATCCCAGCAGACAGGTTTGTGCCCTAAGCTAACATCACAGGCAAAGCCATAATTCAACTCCCAGGCTCTGCTTCCACCTATGAACTGAGATACTCTGTCAGAGCTGCTCCAGCAGGAAAAGTTGGGCAGGCAGTTTTACATCCTCCATGTAAAGTCCTCAGTATTTCCGAAAAAACTCATATTTATAAACTTCATTAGTCCACCATTGAGTTGTAGAAGTTTTAAAGTTAGCAACAGATGATACATATTTGATGCAAACCCCTGTAACTTGGTGATAAAAATGTTAGTTATAGTGCTCTAAAAATGTTACGTCAGGTTTTTGCAGCTGATCATTAATATTGAAAAATGTAGCTGTGTTTTTATACTGACAAAAACAATCAGAATCTGAAGGAGACCAGAAAGTTCCTTTAATCTGTTGATTGGTCTTAAATTGAAGCATTCAGAGAAACAGCTTCTTAAAGGGTGTAAAATACTCCTGCAGTCCATAGTACTGCTTATAAATAGGTTAGTAATCACCACAGACCTCAAGGTCAAAATGCTCCATTGTGCGAGGAGCTGCTGTGGTTCAAAGGAAGATAAGATCTGACATCAGGAACAAACTAAAGATCTATTTTATAATGTTTTTGTAATTCAGAAGTCAGGAGTAAAACACACCAGTCTCACTGGGTGGAGGATGGATAGGTACAATATTTACTGGTAGCTGCAGAAAATGCAAAGAGACAGGACACCACTGATAATTATGACTTTTTTAATGTTGTGTGGACGTAGTGACAGGCATCAGGATTTCCAGGCACAGGAGCCCTCAGGAGAGCAAATCCAAATTAAATTTTGAAACCAGTCTACCTAATGTATTAACCAGAATTGTGGCCAACTGAAGTTCTGGTTAGGAATGGCTGTACTGGAATTCACCTCATTCTCTTTGGAGACAAATTACACCAAATTTATTCAAAGCCACTCATAGTAATGAACTGGGGAACCCACATGGAGCTTCACTGGATTAAGTTAATTCAGGGGTGTAACTATTTCTGACAAAATCTGAGCATCTCCAGGGCTCATCAGGGTATTTCTCACCCTGCCAACCCTGCCCTCTCTTCCTTTCTTTTCCTGGAATATCCACAGGAAACTTATGGAGACCCCAAGCCTGTGATTTGCATTTTTCTGCACTATTAATAACAATGTGCTGAAGCCATAAAAGACCATTGATGCCCTGATGGATTGTGAGAAAATGGAAAGTGATTTTTTTTTTCAAAGCTGCATTTTAAATCAGCTCATTACACATATTGTTTTATTTTATTTTGCACTGCATGACATCAGCATCCTCTATTTGCTATTCACTGGAGGTTAAAACATCCAAATGTGTCCTGCTTCCAGGCCCACAGTCCAAGTTGTGATTTGGTTCAGCAAGATGGGCCAGATTTTCTCCTGGAAAAGATCCATTCAAAATCAAGAAAATTATTCATCCCAACAGATGATTTGGCTTGGAAATTATATATTCTTTTAAAGTAATTTAGCAGAGGCCTGTGCAAATCCAAGCAAACTCACACTATGAGAGTTTTAATATAAAATAAAAATAAAGCCTGTATTTTTCCCAAGAGGCTCCTCATTTTCATTTGCACCAAACTCCTAAATATGTTTGTTACAGATAACCCTGCTGATGGTGACTTTCCCTTTCTTTTCTTTCTCTTTCCCCAAAGAAATCTAAGACTGGGAAATGAGCAGGAGCAGGCATTTTCCTCATTATTTTATCTTGTTCAGCTTAGAAGGAGGATTTGGGGAGTCAGAGCAGCTGAAATGTGAGAGTGGGGAGCCTGCACTGGGTGTGATCTGGGATGGACTGGGGAGGGGATGGGTCTGAGGGGGCACTGACCAGTGAGAGCCTTTGCAAGGCAGGAGCTGGTGCTGGTGCCCTGCCATGATGACTCTGCAGAGCTCTCAGGGACGAGGGAAAATGCAGAATTTAATTATCTGGGAAGTCTCTGTATTAAGAAGGGATAGGTGCAGGGTATTGTGGAATCAAATCCTGAAGCAGTGTCAGGAAGCTGGAGAAAATCCTTCCAGTCTCTTAAGCCAGAAGATCCTCTGTTTTATTTTATCCCTTGATTTTGAGCTACTTGAAGGTTTCAGATGGAGGAAATTGTGGGGACTGGATTAAGTGCCACACTTGGCTTTCCCTCTTAAACCATGAGTATCAGATGGTCAACACACAAATGTTTGCTAGCCAGAGCTATTTGCAAGTTCAAAACGCCAGCAGTTGGTGAGCCCAAACTATTGATAACAAATAAACATTTGCTTTAGAAATAAAACCCAAGAAGCCTTTATCTTGAGGAGTCCAGCAGCAGAGTCATGAGCACATGGCTTAACAGATTTCACAAGATAACCCCAGAGAGGGCTGAGAAGTTATCACACCCGAATTATCACATCTGCAGCACTAAGAGATCCTGCTTTAATTTCTGTTAGAAAAATCTCAGCAAACCAGAGTCACCTGTCAGGTGTGGGATACAAATACAACAGCACCAAAAAACTGCATCATATACACCCGTGAATGGATATTGGTGATTCCACAGAACCAATCCTAATGGCACTAATAGGATCACTTTATCCCTCCTCCTGATGCTACACCAGTCTGGTTACAGTGGTTCTCCAAGGGCTATCCAGAGCAACACATCCAAACTAGAAACTTCAATATTTCCATTTCCCATCCAGTTACGCTTCTGAGAAAAGCTCTGATAGTTCATACTTTATGTCTCTGCTGCCTTTTCTTCTTTCCAGCTTTCATGTTTCCTGAGATAAGTGTTTTTGTCACTCTCCTTAAAATGAATTACACGTGGTAAATATAGTCAGTGTGCTCTGATCTTGGCTTGGAGAAAGCTTCTTGGCCTGCTTAAAAAACCCCACAGCATTTAAAAGCTTACACTTTGAGATTTAAGGTGAGTATAAACAGCAGGCTGGCTCCTAGTCTTGGGCTTTATGGCAGTGCAGACATGGCTGAAATTATCTGTAGGAATGAGATTTCTGTTCCTGAGCTCCTTTAAAAAATGTGACTTCCTTGCCCATGCACAGCATATCTGCTGCAGTGATGGAGATGTTTTAAATCTGTGTGAAGGGATGGAGCTGTCTGGGGGACTGAGGTTGGGCTGCTCCACTCCACAGCTAATCAGAGAAGGAAGAGACTGGGAGCTGTGTGCTCAGGGCATCCCAGAAGTGAAGTCCTAAAAAATCCACTTTGTGTTTGCAGATGAGATGTTTACAAACAACAGTGTAAATCTGGTCTCTTTACCCACCCACCTCCCTTTGCAGAGCAGCAGCTCAGGTGCTGGGGGCTGTCACTTCTCATTACCCAGGAAGGGCCACAGAAGCTTCAGCTCCTCTCACCTGCTCTAACAACCTCAACCAGGCAGCCTAACATGAGCAAATAAAAGGATGGATCTGCTCCCTTCATTCCTGGCACTGTACAAAAGCAGCAGCACCAGTTTTCTCTACACCAGTGGAAAAAGTCTTCATAAACCTCTTCAAGATCAGTCTTTGTTAACTGCTGCCTCTTTAATTCAGCATTTCTGCTGCATTTAGTTTCACCTTTTCATAGTTTGCTTTATTTTACTTGGTTTCACTAGGTATAAATCACCCTCCCTCCACCTTTTTCTTTCTTGTTTTCCAAAACACCACTCTTCCCTTTCCCTTGCATTTTCATAAAATATAAAATCATTTGCATGAAAGAACTCCCAGTATTTTGCTGGGGAAAAACGTTGTTTACCATTGTACCCAAGAGTGACAGTTTTTTTATTCTCAAAACACATGCATGAAATGCCCCTGAGTCTGCCTCTGCCACGGCAAAACATATGCCACTTTTAATCAAACTAACTGCCTGTTTATTAAACTAAACTCCCAAACCAATCTGAGGAGGAGAGGGAGGAAAATAAATTTTAAAACTGAAAACTTGACAATGAATTTACTGTGCCAGCTAATAAAACTGCAGTGAGCTGCCCAAGTGTCTGGGAAAAGGGCAGCACTGGGGATTCAGCAGGAAGGATGATCTCTGCCTCCCAGAGATGCTGCTGACACTGGCACTGTGGCTCTCTGAAGAAGGAGGTGGCTCCTTTTAGATTTTGCTTCATGCTGTTACTTCTACCCCTGGCTCACAAAGCTGCTTTCAGCAGATTGCTTTAGAGCTGCTGCTCAGTTTTTCTTGCAGCTGAAGGAAGCTGGGTTTCCAGAGAGAACCAGCACTTCAAGGAGCCCTGGGAGGAGCTGCTCAGGGCACGTGGGGGAAGCCTGCTGACAGTGAACCAAGTTTCTGGTTCAAATACTCCATGCACTTCCAGACCCTTCACTACAATGATATGTCTGCATTAAAGATGTGGGCCTGAGTTCACAAAATTGCCCTCTGCAATTTATGTGGTTTCAACAGCTCCCTGATGCCCTTTCCAGGCTTCAATCACCACCACATCCTGCAGGCACAGGTAGGAGAGTGGTGGGACTTTACAATGCCCTGAAGTTGTGATTGATCTTCCCTCTCCATGTCCATTCAGCCCCCACAGTGATCGGGGCTGCTGAAGGCAGAGGCTTTAACAGCTGTAAGTGCTCATCAGAAGCACGGGGCCCCACGCTGGAGACAGCATAAGGGAGCAGCGTGTGGCACCCCATCAACACCGATTTAGTTTTACAGCCCTATCAGACCTCCCCAGCACAACGGTGCAGCTCAGCAGAAGGAGCTGAAATGTCTCATTGAGTTAATGCTCATCCCCCTGCTCTGAGCTCACCTTTCAGGAGATCAGCATCCAGCCCACAGAGCAGGGCTGCTCTGCAGGCAAACACACTCTGCTACTCAACGTGTCACTCTGGAGAGGTGGCACACAGCTGGTGCCACCGAGGCAGCTGCCAGGGAAACTTTGCTGTTGAAGAGGAGAATTTGCTGTGTCTCAGGATTGGGGATGGAAGGAGAATAAAGTGCCTTGGGCGTGGCTCAGACAGCACGGGGAGCTCCTCGGCCTCCAGGCAGCCAGGGATGGAAGTGAAGAGCAGAGACAGCCCGGTCCTTTGCAGTCTGTGAGCAGCAAGAGACTGCAAGGAGTAACAAGGACACTGGAGCAGCTCGTACCTGAACTCACACCCTTGGACAGTGAGAAATGGTCGTGATTAACCAGTCAGGATGATTAACATTTCACAGGGTGAGCTGAGGTCCATGGACAGGGAGATGTAATGATTAAGTAGGTCGTGTCCAGCACCTCGTGAGGGGGAGGCTCAGATTCATGGGCAGCAGGACTGTTATTAACGTGGCAACATCAATAGTTATTAACCTGCTGCATCAGTGCTGTTCACAGGATGAACTTCGCTTCACGGGGGGAGGCAGGGAGAAAACAATTAACAGAAGAACTTAGCCATGCTCTGAGGGTGAATTAAGATGTATGGACAGACAGAGGATTAATGCTGACCACAGTGTGAGCAGCCTCACAGGCTGGAGACTCAGATTAACGTGGTCTTGTCATGTCAGCTTGCTGGATGGCTCCTCGTTAGGAGGGCTTGGGCAGTGGCTGTGCCTCCAGAAGTCAAGGTTAAATGTTACCCAACTTGGCAACCACGGAAATCAAGCCAAAAGGGGAAGCAATTATCTGGTCTAGACAGAGCCTCACATCTGTACAAATGTTTTGATGTCAGTTGGCTGGTGCCAGATCCATCAATTAGTTTGCAGAGAAGCAGCATTAGAAACCCTGTCCTGGGTCTGGGCTCCAACACAAGAGGCTTGTGGGTTTTCACAAAGGTTTAATGAAACTCAGGATCCCAGACAAGTTTCAGGATTTTGCAAACTTCCTGCGTTAGCATGGAGGCAACAGGAAAGAGTCACAGACCAACAGCATTTACACTTCATGTTGTGCAGTGTGACAGAAAACGTCCAGCAGCTACACAGGTAGTGCCAGGCACACAAAAGAGTCAGATAAAACTGATTAAACTGATAACCTTGCAAGCTAAACCTCTCTTTTCACAGGACAGAAACAGCAGCATTATTGGTTGCCAGGGACACTGGTACAGCTGGGATTTGGGGAGAGGAGAGGGGGAAACAGTCACTCACTCTGTAACTGCAGAATTTCCCTTTCTGAGGGAAGCCTGGATCTGTGCCCCAGTTTCTGAAAAGCTGGGGACCAGTCAATACCAGTCAATACCAATAAGTCCTGACTGTCTGGTCTACATTACCCTTCTCTGAGCCCCTAGGTGTACTGAAAAAATTTATAAATGCATTTGAAACACATTGGTAATGTCAGAAACAGCAAAGCAGAGAGCAAGAGCTGCTCTGAAATACCCAGAAAGAGATTTTCCTGGGCAATTCTTTTGGTTACTGTGCTGATTAGTCAAACTCTTAATTCAGTATTTCAGCCAATTTTATACCACACCATTCCTAAGACCTGCAAATGACCAACCTACACTTAGTTAAGAATTGAGGACAATGATCTCAGAGGTGGCAAACTACTACATACTCCTATTTCGATACCAGAAGGAATGGTAAGAAAACAAAATCAGCAGGGGGTTGAACTGTCAGGAAAAGCTGACTCCTAGGGGTTAGGTACAATGCAATTCTGTGTACAAACAGCCAGCTAATTATTTCTTACTGCATATCAGCTAAGGCTGACCTGATTAAAATCATAAATCAGCCAATGGCTCTGTTTTTGTGCTGTGAGAATCCATGTCTGTGTTTGCATATTAATTAAGATATGCTAAGTAATCAAAAATGTTTGCTAGGAAAAAGAAAATAGACTGTAACCTGACAGAAGCAAACACAGGAGCACAGGTACACCAACTTTTCCAAAAGACTTCCTCTGTCTGCACTGTTCCCTTGGAAATTATATGCAGTTTCCAACCACTTGTGAGTTCCTTCCATCAGATTTGAAAGGAAAATCTCTCTGTCATTTGTATCCCACGACTTGTTTCCACTTGGTGGGAAAATAGCATGAAGGCTGTCAGGCTAGGAAGCTGCATAACTTCATAAGTGCCAGCATATTTTTTGGCTGTTCTTCCCCGTGTGCTGTGCAATATCAGATTAATGTCACTGTTCAGCAAAGCTTGGAGCATTGATGTTGAAACATTAAAGCTATTTCATCAATACCAGGTTTGCAGAGAGGTCATTTATGGTCATTAGAATAGAAGAGAATTTATTCTAGACATCAGAGGAATCCCCATGAGTCCCAGAGATCACGCTGCAATCCCCATAATGCCATTAATATAATGGCCTCTTTCTTCTTTATTAGAATTTTACAGCTAAGGAGGATGTAAGGAAAACTATCAAATCAGTGGAGTCCAGCACCCTACAGTCACTCCTGTCACAGAGTCCATATGCTGCTCTCTGTTGGTTTTCCTGTGTGAGAAACAGCATTCATTAACCCACATGGCTGAGCCTTTCCCCTCAGCAGCCACGGGGCTGATATCTCCAGCAGGATGCTGAAACTCCCTGCCCCAGATATGGTGCAAAGAGCAGCTGCAAATGCTCTGCTTTATTTCATCCTCCCCTTATGCTCATCCAGCAAGGAGCACTTCAGCTTTGGGCCATTTTTTGCCCGTCTTGTTCCAAGCCAGAGCTCAGAGGGCTGAGGCTGGGACCACGTGGTGCCTGCAGCTCTGTCACAGGGTGTGAAAATGTTCCTCACCAGGAATTCAGAAATGTCTTTTTACCACTCCAAAGGGATGGGGTGCAAGATCTGCTGCCACCCACCCACCCACCCCCCAAATGTGAGCGTTTTGCTGTCCCACTTTCTTTTCCCCATTTTTACATCAACCCAGAGGCACCACTAAACCTGCAGCCTCTTGGCTGCTTTCTCTTCTCTGCCTCCCCAGAGCAACAGGTGAAATCCCAGAGTCACCTAAGGCACCCAGAGCTGGGTAATGCTCCAGGGCCCCTTCACTGAGATGTGCCCAAAAGAGATTTATGCAAAAATTTCTGCTGTTATAGGCAAGAGGCAAAGAGGCTGCATCTGTCTGTCTGCAAGCACGAGGAGCTGCTGCATTTGGGTGATGTTGCTGCAAAAGCAACACCACAAAGACAGATGGGTTGAGCTGGCAGCGAGTATGAAATCCCAAAAAGTGATGATTTCCTGACTAAAAAGAAAGTGCCCACTCTCTTGACAGAACAACACAGTTTCTGGGGTAACACTGTCCTGCAGGGCAATTTTGGACTGAGCAATGACATTGCCTCTGCACAGGGTGAGGCTCTTGTTTAGCAATGGACTTGATTCTGCCAGAAGGTTTCAGATAGAAAAAGGTCCATGAAGATCAAAAAGCTGGTTTGGAATCCAGCTGCTGTGCTATAAGAAATGCCCACCAAAGGAGATACCATTGTCTGTTATGTACAGACATAGAATTAGCACCTTGAAATGAGCTTTAGCCATTAAAAAAAGTGTTTAAATCTTAAAATTTCCTTTTCCTCCTAGCATGGGTGCTTAAATTGCCCTGCAGATAGCCCTAGTTATATTCTTCAGTTCCTGTCTTTAGAAGTCTCACTAAGGCAAGCAAGGAACCCATTCCAAACAACCCAATAAAAATGGCAGGTAAAATATCAGACACAGTCCTGTAGGAAGTCAAGAAACCTGCAATCTGTTCAAGGACGTTTTGTGCACAGGAAAAAAAAAAAAGAAAGAGGAGGAAAAAGAGACAGGCTAAATCCATCAGTTAATTATTCACTGTGAATTATTTACTCAGATGCAGTTAATTAAGAAACACTTTTAACGTGAACATTTTTCTGTCCCCTGAAAATGCAGCTATATTTGAAATATTCCCAGAGGCACAGCTCTGAAGCAGGTGCAGGAGGACCTAAGCCCCACAGCTGGAGTTTCTGTGCAGCCAGATGTGATCCAGCTCTGGGATAAAAACCAAACAACTCCAGTGGCACCAAAATGTTTGAGCTAAGGTGTTTGGACTCCCAAATCCAGGTACAAACCTGGAGACAGCCTTGCCCAGGTGAATCTTGCCACGTTCAAGGTTAGAACTGGCTTACACCCGAGCAGGTCAGACCTCAGGCAGGGAGGGACAGTTACAGATGAATCTGCTGGGGCAAAGGTACATGAAATTTCTTGGAAAAGGAAATGCCTTGTTACACCTGGCACGTAAGACCTGGGACAGCTATTCCTTGCTTAGAGCTGGGAATTGCTCCTGCAGCACAAATTAACTGCAGCTAGAGAACCCAGGGAAAGGCAACCACATCAAATGTTTGCATGTTTCAACAAGAAGCCTCCGGTTACTGCCCACATGGGAGGGGTTTATATCACTTTCCTCAGTCTACTCCTTGGAAACACTTTGCATTGTGTCTTGCTTAATTTTAAAAAACCATCTGACCTCAGCATCTTTTCTCTCTGGGAAGACAAAGCAAGAAAAGCTCGTGAGCAAGGATAATTCTGCCTGTGGAAAAAGCAGAGTTTCCAGGGTGGGAGATGGAAAACCCCCATGTGCCCTGGTACCCATGCAAGGACTGCACAGCACAAGGACTGTGCTCCCAGGCATTAATCCAGCTGTGCTCAGAGCCTGGGGAATGCACCCCCAGCCATGCGAGAGGAAGGCTTTTGGGTCATCATTTCACTCTCTTTGCCTGTGCTTTGGTGCAGTAATTTAACTTCCTGGTGGGAATGACATTTGCAGAACGCGATAACACGGCATCATTTCTAAATTATGGATTGTTGCTTCTGCCAAGTTTTCTCCTCCTTATGCTTTTCCACCATGTGTTTCTCACACAGCAATTGTACTTTATCACTTAGAGAACGACGTTGTAAGGTTTCTTTCAAAGCTTTCTCCTCAAAAAAGAAAACACAGTATTTTTTTCAAGTGAAAATTTGATTTCAAGCTGCACATGCCTCATGGCTGCAGCACAGATCCCATCAATCTCCATCCTTGCCAGGTAGATAACACACACCATGGACTTCACACGTGTGAAAAAGAGCAGTGCTCTTAAACCTTTGGAGCAAGATGTAAAAACCTCTGTCCCTGCACTACAAAGAGAGCAGCAGTTTATTCTGATTTGGCTGGGGTGTGGATGCTTTTGGTCTTGTTTAGAAACCAGAAGCTCACTGCAAATGTTGTGGGTGATAAGCTACATGGTCTGTATTTTACATCTGGTGAGATGAACATCACAGTCCCTTCTGAAATGAAAAAATTAACTCTATTTAAGGATGCAAAGGTGCCTTTACTGGCAACACTTTGCTTTTTGGCTTTACCAGCCACTGAGGAAGTCTGCCTCAAAGTTTAGTCAACATCTGAACTAGTTTTAAAGGCATCCAAAAAAGTCTTTCCTGAACATTTTCCCTTGGTGGATATCCAGTCACTTTGATACTTCTGCTCAGCCTGTCAGCAGCAAATAATCTTGGTTGGAAAATTAATTAAATAATGTACATTGCAATTAATTTTTCATAATTCCTCATTTATGCTGTGATTTATATAAATGTTGTATGACTCCCTGGGACTTCAGCATGCATTTCGGATGGTGATGGTCACAAAAGTACAAAATGACAGTGCCAAAATTTATTATGGGATTCACAATCTGATTTTGGTGACTATATTTTAGATAAATATTTACTTCCTGGATGTAATTTCATTAATAGAGCTGGAGCACAGAAACATTTACAGAAAACAAACACAAAAGAATGACAATGGCAGCTGAATCAGAATCGACCACAGATTTCAAACAAACATAAAAAGATGTTTTCTATTCTTAGAGCTTCTGCTGCTCTAAAATGGAGTTGTGGCTCTTTGAAGCTGTGTCACACACACAGATTAACACAGGGTCAAGCTGATAGTTTAATTCCTAACACCATTTATATTCATGCATCATCTTTGCAAAATGTTTGCTTTTCTCGTCTCTTTTGAAGACAAGAGGCCAGAAGAAATTATTTGTGTCTGGCAAAAATAGTTTGTCTCAGTGGGGACGCTGTTAATTGCTCAATAGCATAATACCTTTCATAACTTTCAAATTAAATACTAAGCATTTTAACAATGTTTTGGCTATTCTGTCACAACCACCCCACTGTAGGTCATAGTAAGGCATCTCTCTTCAAATATTGCATGCTGTTTATTGCTTATCATCCCCTAGAAGACTGATTACTGCATTAAACTTGAACATAAAACTACTGGTATTGCTCTACAATCTACACAGCTGGAGAAATTAATCTATTCTGGTTTATGATGAAGGGAAACTAAAAGCTACAGCAGAGCCATAAAGAGATTTTGTGGTGGTCAATGCACAAAAGCCAGCATTTCTCAGGTTTACTTTTGCTTTCACCTAAATGTTCCAGTGCTGATCTCACTCACTGCTGTGCCTTTTGTCCCAAGGTTCCCTGTGTGGCATGTGAAACACACAGGAAAGATGAGCTAGAAGATGCCAAACAGCTTCTTTTTGTTGTTTTCTCCTTTGCAGCTCCTATTTTGCCCTTATCATTCTACTATTTAAGCACCAAACAACACACAAACAAATAACAATTAATTCACAGGCAGTTATTTAATGCAGTCCCAGGGCTAAACACACCAAAGCAAAGGTGAGGAGATTTCCAGTGAGGCTGCTCATGCTGAGGTTTCTGATTTATCCTTACAACAGGTGGGATCTGGCAAATGTTTTGCTTTCCCTGCAGGCTCCCATTTAAAGGATGCACAGACAGTCCACACAGAGTGTTCCAGTCTGATGCAACTGGGAGCCAGAATCTGCCAAGTCATGGGGCCTGTCTGAGACAAAGATTTCTGCTAGTTAAAATCTCTCTTATTTCTAGAAAACACTGAAAACATTCACAGGTTCACATGCTACTTGGTTTTTTGAGTTCTTTTGTTGATTTGTTTTGGTTTTTTGTTTTTTCATTCATTAATGCTTTGCACACACTGCATTGTTTTACATGGCCACTGCACTAATGGTACTTATTCATTTCTTCAAATTACCAACAACTACTCCACTGGATTCAAACTCTTTTCTGGTCTAAGCTCTGGCACCAAAGTATAAACATTTCATCCTTTCTCCATGCTCTCTATTTACCAAAGGCTGCTGCTGGAGGTCTTTAAAACCATCCTGAATTTAAGCTGCAGCCCATGCCAGTAAGAATTATGCACATCAAAAGCTCTTGGAGCAAAATTAAGAATTCTTTACCAGCATCATGCCTGTATTCTGTGACTGTGGCACAGGCAGCATAAATCTACACCAGGGCCACGGGAGATCTTTCTCAAGTTTCTTCTATTTTGATTTACTAAAGATAACATTAAGTAGGCAAATTACTTCAATTCCTGTAAGAAATTTTAATAAAGAATGTGTATTAGGATAAAAACACTTACTGCCAAAATTTACTAGGACTTCTTTTGTGGGAATAAATGGCTTTGTCTTGTTGCCTTAAAAATAAATGCACAAATTGTTAAGCATCTGAAGTTACTATTAGATCTCCTGCCACAGAAAAGGAGAATGAAAAATGATTTCTTTCTACTGGCTATACACTAGACACAAATCTAAGAAACAGTGTTTATGTCTTGAAGGAGTGTTAAAAATTGTATTTTCTTTTACTCCCATGCTTACAGAATGCTTAAATGCTTACAGAAGCAGCAGTAAGCATTGGCCAGTACAAAAAGACAGCAGGTAAATTTTCTCTGCAACTTACAGTCCCACAGACCTCAGTCCTGAACACCACAAGTCTTTTCTGTTTCAATCCCACACCACCATGCATTTTTTAAGTCTTTGGTCTGCCTGGAATAAATGAGTGTAACCTGGACCTGGCTTCCCACTTTGCTCTGCCTGACTGCAGAGTCCAGGGGCTGCCTGGTGCTCTGGGGGGATGGCTGGGGAGAGAGAGAGAGAGAGAGAGAGCTGATCAGCTGGACCCGAGCTGCAGCCAGCATTTGCAATCAGAAGACTCTGATGGAAAAGATTCTTGAAGGACACTTCAGAAACTTGTCCCCACCCCTTTCTCCACCCAGGCAAAGCACCACCTGCAGCCCAGCAGTCTGGGCACCCTCACAGCACCTTCTCCATCCGCTGTGGAGGCACACTGAGAGCTGGAGGTGCTCCCGGCCAGTTGGCAATTAGTTTGAAGCAGATCCTGTAAATCTGTTGTTTGAAAGTTTGGTGGCCAATTTGCATCCAGAGGCTATAATATCCCTGATCACAGTATTGTGACAGTTTCCTCTTGAAATTCCTCAAGCTTTAATTGAAAATAATCAGCGGTGGAAGTTGTTCTAACAGTCCACATTCACTGACGTAAACAAACACAAGACTTGAAAGCTGTGAGCGCTTCTGTTTGCATCTGTGGCTCTTTCACCAAAAGGCATGTTGTTGATTCCATTTATTCCAAACACAGCATAAATGAATGCTTAATTTGGGAGCCTATAAATAATGAGCATGCTCGATTACAGCAGCAGCATCCAGAAGCAGGCGTGAAGTGGCGTTCCTGAGTCACTAATGCTGGTAGGAATTTCCATGCACCAAGCCCCAGACCTGCACACTCCCAAGTTCATGGAGAAGTGTGTTCCACCCACTCTGGGATAGCCCCCACTGTAATTCAGGCACTAATAGCTCTGAACAGCACAAAGCCCCTTATGAATTATCCTCATTACTGCAACGATCCCTCACAGGCTCCCAACAATGGTGTTACACATGAAGTGAATTCAGTGCAGTAGAAAGTGAAAGAGGAAGAACGATGCCTTTATCAATTTTCCTGATAGAGAACAGAACATGGTAGAGATCTAGGGGGTATTTGGCTAATTTAAAGTATTTTTCATGATCAATAATCGTGAGAGATGCACAGCTTGTTACCACTGTTGTGAGTGACAGGCACCTGAAATACATCCCTTTCCTGATGTCTTTCTCAGGAAGAGACAAGTAGTTCTGGCAAACTGTCTGGGAGAGGCAGGCATGTAGCTGAGATGAGAATCACATCCTTTTCTCTTTGCAATCTCTCTGGACCTGTGGAATGACAGAATGTCACATACAGAAACCAAGAAGCCTTGATGTAAAGGGCAGGACCAGCGTGTACCTCTCAGCTCACGGTCTCTTTCTGCTTCCTACCAGTTTCCCTCATTGTGAAATTGCACAATTAGATGTGACTCCTCAGCAGAGATGAATGTACCACCAAGTCATTCTCCTGTGCTCTGGGATCTACCAAAATTCCTGGGTGTTAAACTCATGCTACTGAGCTTGGCTGATCAATTCCTCACCCAAGCCAGTCTTTGTCACCTCCCGCCCCTCCAAGAGGAGACTGGCACTGGAGAGAGGAGTGGGATGAACTCCCAGCAAGTTGCAACACCACTAGCTGTCCCCAAATCCAACTGTGATCAAGCAAGCTCTCAAAAAGTATTTTCTGCTTAGCTCAGCCATGTTGAGGAGGTGACAGGCACAGGGAATCCCAGCAGAGCTCAGCAGCTCAGGAGATGCAAACTCCATTGCTGATAATACTTGGCTCAGGGAGAGGCTTCTTCTGAGAACCTCTGGGGATTTCAGGAGGAAGCTGTCACAAAGCTGTGAACAGGAGTATCAACTGTGTACTCTGAGGTAAGAAGTGAAGGATCCACTCTGTGCTCTACCAGGTCCTTCTTCTCCCACAGGTGTAACTTCTGTATCACCATTTTCTAAATTTAATCCACAAATTTCACAGGCCAGCAGTGTTTTTCCCTTCCTCCTGCCCCAGGCCAGCTGCTGGGCACAGGGCAGCTGCCACGTTTGAGCCAGGTCTGGCTATCTTTGCTCACAAGAGATTGACAGCAGCACAGGGGAGATGCTGTAGAGGTTGTCCCTTCCCTTGCCCGTGCCCTCACTCCAAAAGTAGGTCAATCAGCATTTCTGCCAAAGCCTTAATTGCACTTGCTCAGGACTGGATACATTTCAGGCCCCTGGGTATCTCCACTGCTTACCTCACCAATTAAACCCAAATACAAATCTTTGCTTCTAGCTGCCTCTCCCTCCTCCCTTGACCTCTCTCCACTTCCCCCTCCTGAAACAAGGCAGTAAACAGATATTTACTTGCATTTTAAAGCACTGCAACCTATTTTTTAACACACAGATCATCAGCAGTTTAGAACCTTTAGGAATGACATAAAAATACCTCCCTGGACCCACACAAACACCTCCTGCTGCTCAGAGACTCAAGTACAGCAGAGGCCAGATGGCACCCAGGGTTGGAACAAAAGGCACTGACGTTCTTTAAGGAAATAAAATCAGTGACTTCTCCCTGAAATTTGAAGACTATCATGGAGGGAGGGAGGGAAGGNGCAGGGATTTCCTCTTGCAGCCTGGTACAGTTTATAACAGTTGATATATTCCTTCTGGAGCTGAAGGGCAGAGATGAAAATCCTTCTCTCCAATACCTTATCCCTTTCGGCCGAGTGTCTTTGCATTTCAAGACACACGGGGTGAAGACAGGTAAAATCAGATTTATTATCTGGGGGAGATAGCAAGGCAGACAGAGAAATTACAGGGAGGAGAGGCATGACCAAGGAGTTGAATGAGACCGTTCTTGTCTTGTCCCAGGATTGCCCCAGGGTGGGCAGGCAGCGGAGGGGAAGCGTGGAGAGCGTGACTCCAAGAGTCAAAGGGAATGGCTGGGAATGACTGACGACTCTGCAGAACTGAAGTAATCACAATAGACAGGGCTGTCATATTTTATCTGTGCAGGGACCTTTAATTTTGAGAGATCTCTTGGCAGTCATGTTTTTAAAGGAATTCCAAAACAGCACCGCAGTGACCTTGGAGCTCGTTTACGTGGAGATCTCTCTAAAGAAAACCAAAACCTCAGTTTTCTGTAGTTTTGTGAAACTGCCACGTCAGAAAGATGAGTATGGGGTAGTAATAGTTACAGGGTCTCATGCAATCTTTCTATTAAAATTTAATAGGACATTTATAGTGTCTAACACGAAATTGATGAAATGGCTTGAAATGCAAATCCTGGCTGGTAAAAATTCCTCAACATTTATGTTTCTGGATTTACTAGCCAGAGCACAATGAAAAGACTTTTAATCATCTCTACAGGCTTATCTAAGAGATGAAGAATAAGTTTTGAAATTCAAGGGCATTTGTTACAGAAATTTATAGAATTGTAACAGTTTCTTCATGTTTAGGGAAGAGTGTAAACTGTGTTTAATTTTGCTAGATTTCCAAATTCCTCAGTTCTCCTCAGAAGTTCTTTGTGCATTCAGGAGGCACAAATAAACAAGACAAAAGTGTAAATAGATCTTGGAAATTCCTATAAAAGTGAGAATGTGCTGTATCCAGCAAGCTGAATGCTATGGTCTGATACTTGGCAGCATGAAAAACAGTAACAAAATTCCCCTTCCACTGGTTTTATTTTGGTGTGCAGAGCATGTAAGCAAGACCCAAACCGCTTATCACTATTAAAGAAAACACAGGAAAATTGCAATTCCAGGAGGAAATTGTGTGGTGCCATTCTTCAGCTCCTGGGCTGAGCACTCATAACTTTCATTGCCAACAATCCATAAAACTCACTGTCAAGCACTCGGTGTCCAAGAGGCATAAGAGGTGTCAAGAAATGCTTTATGCTGTTGCTAACACACTACAAAAGGCTTGATCATTAGATTAAACTAGAGAACAGGCTGGCACTGTCCAGAAAGGAATTGGGATGAGACGTAGTGATAGCAAAAAAAAAAGAGCATTGAAATATACAGAATAGGGTGGACTAAAAAAGGCATCCACAGGCTGAGATTCTCACAATCAAGGGATCCAGACGGACAGATGGACTGAGCAGAAGCTGGTTTTTATTGCTTCCAGCCAGCTGCCTGATGGGAGGGCTCTGGCTGTCAAAGAGAGAGAGAGATAAGAGAGGTCTTGTGTCCCAGCACTGTAGCAGCCTTGTCCCTCAATTAGATGCAGTGGATTGAAGCACTTTTCCTTGCTGATCTGTGATTTGAACAAGAATAGCCTCAGGACAGCTTTAGCTTGTGCTTGGGTGCCCACAAGCCCAAGAAACTGTGAGGGCAGAGAGGAATTGCTGGAAGATGTGTGTGTGCTTTTCCTACAGCCATGTCCTTTGTCTCTTGTGCATCTGGGAAGAAGGGGGAATGTTCAGCCCTGCATCACCCAGAGCTTCCCCTTGGCCCCAGGAAATCCTAGAAATGTGTCAGCTCTGCTTGGCAGGAACGGCATCAAGGATCTGCAATGCAATGGAGAAGGAGGCTTCCAGCTGGGATGGAGGTGTCCCTGGGCAAGCCAGCTAGGATGGAGCACATTCACCAGGGAGGGTTTTAAGGAAAGTTGTAAATGAGGACACAATCACTGGGACAGTGCCAGCAATGTTTTAGTGTTTTGCAAAAGCTCCAGGGAGAGAGAAGAGAATCCTGATGAAAAAGGGACCTTGAGAATATGAACAAAACAAAATGATTCATCTTTGGAGGCTACAAATATCTTTCAGTCTCTCAAATCTGATTAGAACCAGAAAAACACTGAGCTAGAACCAGAAAACATTGCACATCTTTCAGGAACCATTACCTTGATGCATCCAGAACAGGTTAAAGAAACTCAGTTAAATCTGAAAAATCTGAAACGCTCAGATAAAATATTTTTGAATGCTAAGTGGAATCTGTGAAGCTCCATTGCCTTAACCTCCGCTAATAAGCTGCTCAATAAACTTCATGAAAACATATTTTATGTACTGATAGCATCTCAAAGTATGAAAGGTTTTGCAGTTGTTCAGCAATCAGTTACCAGCTGGATTATGGTCCACTAATGCTGTTAGATTTCTGCAAGACAGAAGGCAGCTTTTCAACCATTTGTTATTTTAATGATGAGGAATCTCACCATAAGCCTTGTTAAAACTTCATTTAATCCATTACAGAAGAAACAAAGACATTTAGAAGTGAACATAAAAAAATTTTCAATCTATCAGAGCAGAAATTATAGGGTTTAGGGAAGCTCTTAAGGAGCATCCATGGAATAAAATGGCTCTGCTAATTAAAGGGCTGTATCTTTTCAGGTTTGACATTTAGGGACTGTCTTCAACAGGGACTGAACTACTCTGCATGATAGCACTCATAATGACAAAGTGAAAAAGGGACAACCTTTGCAAAGCTGCAACCAAATCACTCCATCTATTCCAAATATCACCCAAACATTTGCAGGGGTGTTTTTTATTGAGTTTCCTTCCCCAAAGCCTCTCAACAGGGAACAGAGGGTGCAACCTCCCTGCCCCTAAATGATGGGGAAGTCCTTCCTTGCAGGGATGACTTTGGTTCAGCACCAGGGACAGCACCCACGACAGAGCCCCGTGAGCGGCTCTCAAATCCTGACTGTCCTGCTGGGTGAGGTGAAATCAGTCCAAAGGATCCACAGGCACAGCCCAAGCACCCTGATTGCCTCATGCCCTGAGCCTTGGATGTGCCACCTGGAGCAAGCAGTGGCATCTCCACTCCCTTGCCACTGCTCCCCTAATTTGCAAAGTACTCCTGAAGGTCTGGCAGAGGCATTTCCAAGGGGTCCTCAAGAGAGATGCCCCATTCCCTGAACTCCCTGGTCCTTCTTCAGTATGCCCCATTCCAGGGACACGTTGTCTTCTGTACATCAACTGAAAAAAACCCACAATATGCTAGAAAAATCTGGTTTCATAAACCCCAGAAAATCTCAATGCAGTACATTACCTGAGTGAACATTTATTTCATGGCTAATAAATTAGGGGTAGAAAATGGTCATTTCTGAGTGCACAAAAAAAAGCATTTTCCAAAGGACTAAACACTAACTTTAGTCCTTCAATTACCCTCACAGCTCCCTACCTGCAGAGCAACATGCCAAAAATTTGCAACCATTGGTTCAACAAATAAGTCTAAGTTTGCACTTAGAGGTGCAGATAAAAATGTCTAGCCTCAAGAAATGAGGTAAAAAATACCCTGAAAATTCTGTAATCTCAATTCTCCAAGATTTCCTGGAGAAATCTTGTTTAGAGCACAGATTTTCATACCCCTGAGGGGAGGACATGCTGGTCCAAGCCCTGTGATTATCACCCCCTCCACCAGCTCTAATAAAGTTCCCAACTGCTGTTGTAAGATTTAGGCAAAGCTACTCCTGAGAGTATTTTTCCTGCAAGGATTTCCCCAGGACTGGGCTTATCAGCCAAGTCACCTACTACACCAGGAGAAAGTTCAGGGCTCTCTGTCAGATCTTGATCCCATTTAAATTAATGATAAGGGAGAGGGCATGGTCTGTAATACCTATCTGCTTTCTTCTCTTTGAGGGAGATGAAAAACATTGGCTGAAGTTATATCTGTCTTGAAAGTCCAAGAACCAAGAAATTATAAATAAGTAAATACGTTTTTAATTTTGGATAGAGCACATTAAATGTTAAATATCCCAATTCTATGTATTAAAAGAAGGACTTGTGCTGCTTGGGATTCTTCTGAAATGTTTGATGTAAAAATGTTCTCCAGCTCCCACACTCTTCCATACCAACTCAAAGTTCATCAGGTGTCCAGCTGGTTTGAGATCTTCTGCCTTCAGAAACAAGGCTTGTGCAAACTGTCTTGTTTGTCTGTCTTATTTCAGTAACTTTAGAATCAAGTTGCATGAACTGTTTCTCAAAGAATTACTTTTAAAAGTTTCTTTCCCCCCAAGCTTGCAAAATATTAACATTTTAAATCATTTTACATAATATTGCTCTTGCAAGAAACTGCTGAAATGGTAAATTAAGTGCCATCTAGACTGGCTAAGGAGTTTTTGATAAGAGAGTGATTTTGAATGAAAAAATGGATACTTAATTCAAAGCCAATTAAAAATGGAATTATAAAGTATCTAGATGAGAATCACATAATGGATATCAGCAGCGCAAAGTCTATAAAGGAAAATCAACCCTGAAATTCTTCCAAAGGGTCAGCAAAGTCTTGAAAACCATCTTCACCAAAAACTTTGACTTTTTTAAAGCCTTTCCTGAAGCTTTTCATAAGACTTCATTAATTAAACTAAGCAGTCATGGACTTAGAAGCAGGAATGAGTTCTGAATCTTAACTAAGATTTTGGCTTCCTCACTAAAGCAGAAAGTTTAAGAACTGACCATTTTTCATTGTAGCATAATATTAATAGGAGTTGTCCCAGTCTTCTATAATAAGATTGGCTGGATATAACTTTTAGAATACATGGTTTTACAGATCAGATTCTGCTCTTTGTTTAACATAATAAAGGGAAACATTTTTTAAGGAACTAAATCTGTTTACTCCCAATATAATCAAGAATAAAATTTAACCCAGACAGCCCAGCAGACCAAGCAAGAGAAGCTGAAAGTTGGAAGCTCTTATTACTTCAACCAGACAGAACACTCAGGGTGACTGCAGAATAATGTGTGTATATAAAAATATTTCCTTTGAAACTACCAAAATCTATGTCAAAAAGCACTTGAGGTTCGCAGTAATTCACCATTTTTCTTTCCCCAAGACTGCATCCTATGTTCTCAAAGAATCTCATCAGTGAATTAAATATGTCCAAAGATGCCCACCCACACAGACCCCCTGCAAGGGACTGCAAAGGGATAAAAACACACAGCTCCTCTCTGTTAACTGATCTACAGATGTCAGATCAAGCCCTTGTTCTCCAGCTGATGGGAAGAAAAATGGTCTAAACTAATTTTCATTTAAATTTCTTAATGCAGAGCACCAGTTGTTTGTCACATCCTGACACGCTGTCATGTTGTTTTACAACGTGATGTATTGTAACATGATATGAAGTGAACATATTTCATTTAGAGAAATGCCCTAATGCCTTCAGACTCGAGGAGCAGACAGGTAGCACTATCATTTCTTAGCACCTGATCTAGATTTACCAGAACTCCTTTCATGGCTTTCAAACTATTCTAGAAACCATTGCTGTGTTTACCTTGTGCATTCTAGAGGTGCAGCACATTCACACCCACCCCACCAAATGCAAAAAGTGCTTGGCCATGCCAGGAATTGCACCAAGGCAGAGTCAATTTCTGTTTAGAAGAACCTAAAATTTAACTTTCCTAAAGATTTTGTAAAGTTTCTAACTAACCTTCCTTACTGGAACACAAGGAGCTTTATTTTGCCTGCACAAACCTTTTTATGCATTTACAGTGGAAGGAGTTACTAATATTTATTATGGCAGAAGTATATTATACTACAGGCATTGCCATATTTTCATTTTCAAAAACCCCAAGAGAAGTCTGCAAACTTCAAAGAAAGGGGCCCACATTTTTCCAAGAATCCTCAAATAACTCCTTGAAGTTCAGGTGAAACTCCACAGTTGATTATCTACAATCTGTGTGATGACCAGAAGGGGCTGCCCTGTCTCTCTCAATAACAAGCAGCTCATACCCTTCTCTTCTCCAGGGTTAGCTGCACACTGACTGAAAGCTAAATTTATTTTGCAGAGCTTGTTTTTAGTTACATCAGACAGATACAACTCACTGTGAGACTGCATTAATATTAAAGCTATAGGGAAAGGGGGAGGAAACACACGGCTGGCAGCAGGGGGAGGCAGGAGGACTTTGCTGTCATTGCTGCCTGCTGCAGAAACTGAAATTCACAAGCACAAGACTGAAATTACACATATTTTATCCCCAAGTAGTACCCAGGGGAAATGCATGCATTATATGCATTGTCTACAACTTTAAAGAGTGCACTTGTGAAGGACAGTTCAAATTTCAGCCCCTTTCCAATTCCTCTGATTCAGTAACTGGACTCATCTCTCATCAGTGCTATTGCTGTTTTTCAGGAAGCCAACAGGTAATGAAAGAATATTCTCTTACTCGTGCCACAAATAGTATTTAAAGCTTAAAAATAAGATTTTTAAATTATCCCCTGAGCTTTGACCGTAGTCTGAGGAGAGCTGTATTTGTACTCCCCAATTTGTACAGCCCACAACAGGGCTTCCCACTTAATCCAGGAAGATTAATTTCATAAAAGCTAATTGATTGACTAAATCAGTTACATGTGGTTCTGGGGATCTCTGGATCTATAAAGTTCACAGTTTCACTGAAGTAGGCAATAAGTGAATATCAAAAAGCTTTGCTTCAATGACAACCCCCAGCCCTGCCAACAGCAACGTTTACAAAGGTGACCAGCACAGAGAAAGCTTCTTGAAGTGCTGGATAAAACACCCCATCACTCTCTTGTTCCCAGACCCACCACAATGTAATCCAAAGCAAGTGGATTGATTATTTTGATTGGCATGACATATTAGATATCTTGGAAGTGATTTCAAGCAATACTGAAAAACACTCCCCATGACTATGGTCTAATCAGTGTCTGGTGCTGGACAGGAGATGAGCTGGAGCAAGACATCCAAAGGCAAGAGGAGAAGCCTTCTCCCTTAGCTCCACAGAGAAGCTAAAGTTGTAGAATTGTGTAGGTTGGAAAAGTCCTTTAAAATCATCCAATCCAACCCAGCATCAGTAAATCACAAGTAAATCCAGGAGATCCCTTTGCAAGCAGGGAGGATTTCATAGTCAAACGCCACAGAACCACAGAATGGTTTTTGTTACAGGGTAAAAGGCGAAATACAGCAAAACTTCAAGTTTTACCCATGCAGATGATGCTGGATGTGGGTTCTGGAAGGAGCACAAGGCACTGTCATGCCCCAAGCCAATGCTCCAAGCACACACCCTGTGGGCTGACACTCACTCAGCCACACGCCTGCCCCGTGGGCTCTCTGAGCTACAGAGCCCTGTTCTGTGACCTTCTGGATCAGTGTCTCACCAACGCTCTCCGAAAAGTGTAACAGCATCACCAGAAAAGCAAACTGCATCTCTGAGACACAAACCAAAGAACAGCCCTGTCTCCACCTCAGCTGCTCTCGCACGCTCGTCCTTCCCAATCCTGAAAGGCAGATTGCGGCAGCTCAGAGCACCTGACAGTGCCCAGACTGTGCACAGGACTAGTTTGGTGACATATTCTTGCCATCACCTGCAGCAATGCCCTGCTCCCCCAGCAGCTGCAGGATTTGACTGTAGCTGACAGTGAACTGTAACATCTAATGGACTTGTGAGGGGCGTCTGAACGCCTGAGGAGTCCTGTCATGTGTCAGTGCCGCTCATGTTAAGAGATCCATTAAGGGTGCAATGATCTGAGGAAAGGTCAGCTGTCACAGCTGGTGCCAGAAGTGTCACCTTTGTTTAAAAGGATTTTGCACCCAACTCCCCAGCTGACTAGATGGCGCTGATATCCTTGTCCTACAGCCAGGGATGTGTCACCTCAGACTGGCACACGTGTCCTGGTGTCATTTGCTGCAGCTGAGCCCTTTTCAAATGGGCATTATCAAAGTCCAGTGGCAGCATCACCACCCCTGACACTTCATTTGAGAGGTGCTTGGACTTCTTCAGCCTTGCACCAGAGCTGTGACAGCAGAGAGCTCTGCAGCTGAAGCAGCAAAGCAGCACAGGAGGCATTTTGTGTGTTTTTAGAAAGAAAACAAATCCTGCTGCCCAGTCTCCCATTGCTGGGTCTCTGATAGGAAACAATGGCTCTGCCCACACTCAGGACAGGGCAGCAGGATGCAATAAGCATCGAGAATTAAATCAGAAATAACTGCAAAAAAAAAGATAGCTGAGTTACAGAATGGAAAACAGGATTAGTGGCAAGGCAGAATCAGCATGGTGTAATTACTGTTCTGGTGGATGGACTCGCATGGTAATCCCATTCAGCCTGAAGTTTGCTTCTCCAGGACTGTGACTCCCCAGAAAACTGCTCTGAGCTTTGGGAAGAGCTAATGCAGAATTGATTCACTCTCAGCTGATGGAACCAAGGTGTTCATGACTAAACACAGCTCCTATGCTAAACTTGAAGGGTAAAATTCCAGCCTGACTGTTCTCAGCACAGACACTGTGAGTGCCCTCAGTGAGGCAGCTGTCCCTTGGTCATTACCTCACATTCTTTTTATATTATGCATATTAGGAAAGCATTTGTGTTTCAGAGTCATCTTGCAGCTACCTGCTAGTCTAAAAACCTGGTAATTTTTGAATGTCTGGCACACACTAAAATAATCAGCTTCATGAGAGGAGAAGTTATTGCTTGTGTCTGGTTCCTGCTCTACTCGGATTCTTTAGGCAGTAACAGTTGTATAACAGCTAATGCTGCTCATCTGACTAACAGTGAAATGAAGCCTCAAATAAGCTATTTTAAACCAGAGTAGTGGATTGTTAAGTAGTCAGGGAATGCTGACATATCACTTTTATATATTTCAGTCCTTTGAACTAATACTGTAAATTATAAAAATAAATTCAAGACTTGGGTGCCGTGTCAGAACGGGCTGTGTCTGTAGTGAAGTGCTTTGTAATAGGGATTGAATAGGGTTTAATCTGGTCAAAGTAGGTTTTATTGTGGTTTGATCCAGACAAGTGACCTTGACACTCTTGAAATAGGCATGGCATTAACTGTGATCATCACCCAACTGCTGGCTCAATGACACCAGAACTCAGATTTGCTTTACAAGAGTGTCAAAGTGAGAAGCTGACCTATAGTTCATTGATGAGAGTGTGTGGCAAAAGTTTAAAAAAAGAAAAAAAGTTGTGATTCTCAGGCACAAGGAAGAACACGTACGGTGACAAAACTGAAAATCTGGTTGGAACAAGGGTAGAGAAACAGAAGGTAATGAAGGAAACCCAAGAAAAGACCACTTGTTATTTTGTAGCTATCTGGATAAATCCAGGTTGATTTTCACTATAGTTCCACAAAGACACTTTAGTCCTTGTTTTCCTCTTTTGTCATTCACAATGAAGGTAAACTGTAATTCAGGGTGACTACATCTAATAGGAAACATGTAAGTATTGAAGTGTTTGGGGCCTTTGGCCGTGATTTGGTGGCTTCAAGACTCAGATCCTGTAGTCTCATGACTGGACACGTAGAGGAGACATCTCAGTCTTGGCACATAGCCAGAAAGGTGAATGACCACATCTTCCTGAGAACGGGAAAAGAAGCTTCAAACAATTTTATCCCTGAGAAAATAACTACTTTAGCCATGAATTTTGTACCTTGTATTTAAAAATTATGCATTTAGACAGTATGTTCTAGCAGAACATAGCTCAGTAAAACCAGAGTGCTTATTTCTGCCAAGCTTAGGGACAGAGGTTTCACTGCTTTGATAAGAGACCATAAGTCTGTCAAACTGAATGTAAATAAAAATCCCTCTAATCTAAAACAGTAAACATACAGGTGGAAAGTTTTGTGGTCCTGCATTTCAGGCTGTTTTCCTACCAACAGGGGTTGGGAAGTTAAAGAAAAATAATCTCTTCACTTTTATGTAGTCACTTTTATTCACCACTAAACACATTCAGTATCAACCTCTTCCACACATGCAGCTCTTCTCTATCAAAAAAAATTATAGGGCAGTTGCTCAGAAGTGGTGGTATTTGATGTTTTTTGCTACTGAATATATGTATTTCATGAAACAGCCCCAAAAGGATTCTGTGAAAGTTCTCAGCTCTTATTGAATTCTGTAATGCTTTTGAAAAAGGCAAATTTCAGAGGCAGAAATCAATGTTTCTGAAGGTAGATCATTAAGGACTAGAAAATGTAAACTTCTATTCATAAATGATCCGGAAAAAGAGATGAATAGTGCAAAGACAAAGTTCTGCAGGTGATACAAAATCATTCAGGATAATCAAATCTAAAGCAGACCATGAACTGGTGCATAAGGAACTTGCAGCACTCAGGAAGTGGGTGACAAAATGGAAGAGGAAATCCAGTTTTTACTGATGAAAGGACTGAATGCTGGGAAAAGCACCTATTCATGCCAATCAATAGGCCCTGCATTGGCCACTGCCATCAGTGTGTGGATGCTGCAGCCTTTGGTTAGCTCCCAGTGAAAGTCAGATCAACCCTCAACAATAAGCACAATGGCTAGAAAACCATGAGGAGCTGTTGGGAAAGCTTAAAGAAACAAATGTAGGGCACCATCAATGCACCTGGATGAGGCAAAAGAGGACAAAAAGGTTTCCAAAAGGGTGCAGGTGCTTTTATGGAGGACGGGTCTAGCAGGACCAATAAATAAAATGATCCAAAAGCACCAAGCTTGGGCCCCAGGCAGAAGAAGTTGGGAGAAGGATTGCTTTACACATGCCCTGCTGCCTATAATCCCTTCCTAAAGGTATATTCTGGTTATTCTCTTCAGTGCTGCAGAGAGAACCTGTGGCCACATGGACTGCCCCCTTCCAGCTACAGCCAATGTCACAGTGAGAGGGAAACCTCAAAATGTGTCAGCAAACCAAGGAAAGTACAAACCTGTAGCTCAAAACCATCCAAGAAGCTCTTTCTGAGCTGAGTAGAAGGTGTTGGTGCTTGGAACTTCTGAAATAAACGAATCACTTCTCCATGGCCTCCTAAATGTGTTTTGTTGGGGGGGAGGGACAGGAGCACTTTGTCTTTTCAGCTCCTCAGAGATCCACATTCAAATACATTTGAGGCCACTGGAACTGGAAAACCAAATTTCATTCTTGATTGATTTTTTTCAGTAGATGGAAATGCTCATCTAATTGTTTTTTGCTGTTTGACCTTTCTCTTTCGTTTGGTTAATCTTCATGATGATGAAATAGCACTCATGGTATTCACACCGAGTAACTGCTGAAGGCTAGAGCATGAATGCTGATCTTTTACAATGTTCTGCTGCTGTGGACACCCCAGAAACAAAACCAGATAGCAATAACAACTTCAGCTCTTGGGCTTCTGAGAGACTAATTAAATTTACTCTCCTTGTAGGTCATGACTAGTCAGGGGGTGCCTGAGCAGGGTATTTAAGGAAACTCACCTTTTGGACTAACACCACTGAAGCTGAACAAAAAAAAAAAAAAAATCAGGAAAACCCTCAAAATAATAATTTCCTTGAAAAATGTTATAAAACCTTTCTGAACTCTCCCAGAAACGTGAGTTTAATGAACATCCTCAAGGGACAGGCTGTAGAGGGCAGAACCTTCCCAGCAGTGAGGCTGGGACTGAGCCGTGTCCTTCACCCTCTGCCCAGCAGCTTCTGGAGGTGTTTTTGCCTGGTCTCACATTCACTTCACACACACTGTCACTGCCCACTGCCTGTGATTCCAGGTCATTCTGGGTCCCTCTGAAAGATGAAGGACATGTCCTAACCTGGGAAGGTTTCAAAATGAAAAACAGTGAATATTTCACTTTGCATGAGAAATCACCCGCTCCATAATAGGAAGCATTTGACGGGAATCAAGGGTACCCAAAGAGACACCTCTCTCAAAAGCTGCTTTGCAACAGATTCTAAGAGAAATCTTCCATTTTGCAGGCAGCAGCATCACTCAGCAATCTGTTTTAGGTTGATACTTCAGAGCACCAAGAAGAGTCACCACCCTGGTGGTCGTGTGGGCCTGTGTGTCCCTGACACGACCCTGGTTTGTCCCACAGTCCAAAGATTTCCTTCATGTCTGTAAGCCTTTATGATGGAGTAGCTTCTATCAAACAGAAATTTGGCCCACGTAGCATAGGTCATCAGCATGAAAAGAAAAAAGCAAAATATTAACCATTCCAGTCTGATTTGGGCTAAGAATTTCCTCATTGGTTATCAGACAATTTCTGTTATCCCACAGGGGTGGAATTTTAAGTTCTAAAGATCTTGTGCCATTTTTTAGGCTTTCCTGCAGCCTTTTGTGAAGGAATCAGCTTGGTTTCAGAGGAAACAATCCCCTTTGCTGCCTCTGCCCACGGAGAGGACAAAAACCAGGCTGCAGTTATTTGGCACCTTCTCTACTCCTTTGTGCAAAAGGTCAAAATGCTGCAGAAACATCAGTTGTCTGTGCTGGCCCTCAGAACCACCTTGCTGGGCTGAATAATGCTCCCACTGGAGCACAATGCCCAGACCTCCACACACCAGTGTTTCCAGTTCATCACCTGCACCAATTATGGTCCAAAGCCACCTTCTGTCCATTTACTGTGCTGTGGTTTGCTCACAGTGTGCAGCAGAGTGGAGTTCCCACCTCAGGCACAAACCATGGTGGGATCAAGCCTCCCACTCACCTTCTTCCCTTGGAGCAGCAGAGCTCTGGGATTTGTTAAACCAAACTTGCAGCATGGTTTGGCCCCATTATGCAAGGAAGATGCACAGGAACTAAAAGGAGGGAGAGAGAGGCAGAGTTCCTTAGGGACCAGCATGTTCAACAATCCCTTCAAACCACCACAAACCTCATTTACTAAGCCCCACAGGCTCTCATTAAATTTCTTTGTCGAAATATTTGCCTTTATAAATTCACCCAGGAGCTTGTTCTGCACTTCAGCCAGCCAGAATGCCACTGGGGCATTGAGCAAGTGCTGAGATTTTACTGGCACCCACTTTTACGCTCCTCTTGGTCAGTAACTCTGCTCTGCTTCTGTGAATAGCCACCACAGAGTAACTAATTTCACCTACTAAGGTTACATTTCCCCCAGTTCCTTTTTTTCTCAACTATTTAACAAATCAATTCTTTCTGAGAGACCTCAGTTCATACATGAGAGGATAACAATTATGTGCCACTGTGCTTTGGCAGAATGGAGTCAGTCACAGCTGAGGTAGAAAATTACTTTCTGCACTTTCAAAACAGGGGAAAGAAATAAGAGGAATGCAGAAGGAAGTGGTATTTTACATAGATGCCCACACCTATTTCTTTTAGACTAAGATCAAACAGCAAATTTGCTGCAATAGTTCACCAAGGCATTTTTCTTCCTGCAACCCTCAGGGTAACTTCAACCTCTGTGTGGCCAGGACACCCCTGTACACACATCACTGCAAACTCAGAGCCCCAGTGCATTTCTCCTTGCTCTGAAAAGAACACCTGGGAAAGCCTGCAGCTTTGAAACTCATCAAGTACACACTACCTGCTTGGGTTGGCTGGGGTTGTGTGTCTAATCCAGCTGGAGTGGACTAAAAGGGCATCTTAACCACACACTTCCCTTCCCTGAGCAATGAACAGTACTGACAGGGAAAAATTAGGCCAAAAGGCATTTGTTCTTGTCTTTACTTTCTTCTCATTTTGTCCTGAAATGGTGTGGAGGCTACATAGGAAGAGAAATGAAAGGAGGAAAAAGCCAGGCTTTACTTTCAGCTTCCTCTTCTTCGTGAAGACGACAGCTCTGCAGTTTTCACAGACTCTCAATTTTTTACTGGGGTAACAGCAGAGTGAGAAGCTGGATGGAAGTTATTTCTGGGTAAAAAAGCAGCTCCCCTGAGCAGAAGCAGCTATAACATGTGATATGCCTTGCTGAGCCCCCAGGCTCACCTTGGAATCCCACCAGCATCTCTGGCACTTGGTCCAGCTGAGAGAAAAGGCCATGAAATGCAGCTGCCACAGAGAGGCTGACAGGGATTCCCTCAGTGTTTGGGAGCCTGAAGGAGTCCAGAGCCAGCTGAAAGGATGAGTATTTCTCTCCCCACACAGAAATTATATTACCCAGCACTGAGAAGGTGAAAACTGCACCATCTTCTCTCACGGGAAGCCTCATGAGCTGCTTTCCCCCAAATTTGTCAGAGGTGCAGGGATCTCACAGGGATTAAGTTCCTCCAAATTTGTGGGGAAAAAAAGACATCCTGCTACTGGAATGAGATGCAGAGAGAGGAGGAAGGAAGGCATCAGTATTGCAGCCCTCAGGCACTCCTGGTTTTTTGTGTATCCATACAATACCAGAAATTAAACAGGAAAGGATGAAAGTATGTTTTAGCTCCATACAGTGTACTAGAGAAACTGATAATGAAGTTTTTAAGTACAAAAAAAGAAAAATAATCTTGCCATCTTCTGATACTCTTTCCCTGCCCTATTCTCCTCAATATGCATCCCCTCTCCCCAACACTCTTATCTAATCAATCCTGCTCTGCCAGTCTAATGCACATCATTTTCTCTTAGGGTGCTTTTCTATCACTCCAGCATCAGAGGCTCATATATACATATACAGAAAACAAACTGATGGATGCCATGCATTTCAAAAAATGTCCCTTCACACACTTCCTCAAAAGCCCAAGATACTGAAATGCCCAAGAAATTGATAGAGTACCAGAAATCAACTCTAATATGCTTGACTCATCTGTTGATTTTAATTGAATGGTCTATATCTTCAGGCAATTTCATTATTCTCCCAAGAGCTGGGGAGCTAAATGAAAGACAAACCTCGTTAACCTCTGACCATGAAAATCAATAATTTTCAATAAAATTTAGGCTCATTTGTTTCCAAAGGATCCCATGTCTTGACTCTGCTATCGTGTGCTCCAGAACTAATCAGCTATGGAACATCATCTTTTTCCACATAATTTTTGCCAACTTAGCTGCAAAGTCTTTACCTAAAGCCACAGGAATCCTTGCATGTGGATGGAATACAATTTCTCCCTGGGTTATGTGGTGGTGTGAGCTGACAGCATCCAACCTGCCCTGTATTCATTGCTGCTCCAGAGTGACAGTGCAAACACTTCAAAGAGCACTACACTTATTTTTAGTTATGTTTAGGGTCACTGATTCCTCTTCACCCACAGAATTGATTCCTGGGAGTTCACGTTACACACTTTATCTCACCCAATTCTGCATCCTCTGAATGCAAAAGCACTTTCCTGTTTTGAATAAAAATGCCCGTTTTCCCAGCACAAAAAGCTGAATGTGGGCTTGTTTCTGTGGATGCACCAAAAGCAAAGGGTAAAAAAAATATTTAATACTTCTAGAGCCCCTTCTGCCAACAGGAAACAGCAGGAACTGTGTGGTACCCTGCTAATGAACTGCTTAAGCTTTTAGATTCCTCCAAGTGGCAGAGAGAGGATATTTGTGCAGATCCCAGCTATACAACAAGAGGAAATTCATTCCTTACCTCAGTGGAGACTAAAATACAGAATTTTCAGACCAGAAGCTGGTGTTCTGCAGAAAGAGCAAATATAACATTGCTGGAGTGTGACAAATATTGATAAAAAAAGCAGATCAGTGAAGGGAAGAATGAAGCAGTCCCCCCAAATACAATGCACAAATCCCCACTGGAATTCCACCAATGCTACAGGAACAGCACCAGCTTACAACAGAGCTATCACACAAATGCAAAAATTGATGTTTCCAGCCCCTAGGTGAGGGTGAACAATAGACTATAAGGCTTCAGAAACTACATTTATGAAGAAAATATTGGCAATAAGAACATTTCCAGGTCATTGCAGAGCAAGACTCTCCAATTGCTTTCTTTAAGAAGGGAGCCCCTGGAAACTGGTCAAGCACATCAAGAAAAGGGAAGAAGTTGTGAAGAAAAAGAAAAGTCTCAGTGGAATGCCACATCCACTCTCAGAGAATCTGCTGTGCACACGCAGAGCCAGCCTGGCACTCTGCGTGACTGAGCACTCCAGGCCCACCCTGGAGATCTGCAGATGCTGGCAGGTGGGAAAGCAGCAACCCCAAAATAAACCCCACAGGACACCCCCACATCACACAGAGCCACAGCATCCCCAAAGCAATGACTCCTCTGGATGGACTAAAATCTTTGTAAAGGAACTGAGAAAGTAAAAGCGAAAAGATAAATCAGTTCCATAAGGATAAATATGAACAGAAAGGACAGCACTGAGAGCATTTAGGTTTTGCTCCTCTCTGAACAAAACATCCCATGATGATTCTGGAGTGCCCCTGCAGGTCAAGACATCCAGCCCCAGCCTTCCTGGATGGAAAACCAGCCCTTGCTGACCATGTCAGCTCTGTGGAGAGCTCAGGGGAAGGCACTGAGTGTGATAATGTGTCAAAGGAGGTGTTTGGCCATAGATATTGGAGCAAAATGCCCATTTCCCATTAAAATTCATTTCACACCATCCAGCCTTTGGCTGCTTCATCTCTGCCCAATTCCCTCTGCCAGAGAAGTCCCTCACCTAACTTCCAGCTTCGTCTAAGTGAGACACTTCCTCAGGTTAATCAGCCCAGTAAGAAAAGCTCTTTTGCTGACTGAGAACCTTGGTGGGAGGAAACCAAATAAATTATATTAAAGGTCAGGGAGAGTTGCAGCCACCTTACAGCAAATTCCTCCAAACACAGCTGAGCATTTTGCAGAACCTTAATGAGGAACAATCAGCTGGCTCCTCTGACAGCTCAGTTTGGGGAGTAAAACACTGGCTATGATGTAGGTCGGTAATGTAGACAGCAAAAGGTACACGATGAAATCCTGCTTTTGGTGACTCAGCACAGAGACTCAGGAAAGAGCAGACCTTGCAGAACAGCAGGGAAACCACACCATGGCTCCACTTTCTCAAAGTTACAAAAGGCAGCTGACAACCGACCCCTTTTCTCACTGCTTTTGAGTGGAAGTCATCAAAAAGTTATATCACACATGCTAAAAATCGTGGTGAAGGGGTATCCCACAGGGAAGCATCACAGAATAAATATTTATCACCAGGCAGAAGAAAGCAATGAACTCTCAGAGCTAAAATTAAATACAATGGGACACTGTTCAGTATTAGATAAGAAAAATAAAAAAATATAAAACATTGGATTTAGATTAGATAAGAGATTTTTCTATGCTAGGTGAAAACTCAAAGAAAAGATTAGCTGGATTTGCCATCAGGAATGTAATTTCCACAAACAAAAAGAAAAGACTGCATCTTTCAAGAAAAGAATAAGAGTGTTTATCAAAAATCTGCATTGTAACAAGAAAAAAAATTACCAGTATTTTGGACCTGGATTTTTTTGTTCATTTTCCAAAAGAGCACAACCCAGGGAGTCACCCAAAGGACAACAGGATCTTGTTCCTTTCTAGATAACATGAATACTGGTAATTGCATTCCAGCTTCCCACTCATTTTTCTTCTGAGAAGCCTCCCACTTTTCTGATTTGAAATGAAAATGCTCTCAGCACCAGGCAGTGCACTCCACTGAATACTCACATCAAGCCAAATCAAACCAACTGACCTCACATCATTTTCCCAAACACTTGTGATGTTTTCATTGCACTGTTCATAATAGGATTTTTTACTGCAAGATTCATAGCAACGGGCTGAAGTCTTTGGCAGTGGAGCAGTGATTGCACGGCAATTACTCCACAAATATTATCCATAAACGCTCCAGATCACAGGGAGCACTTCACTAATGCTCTGCTTGGGAAACTCAGGTGATACCAAACATTTCCCACTGACAGCAGTACCTGCTGCTTAGCACAAAACAGCTTTGAGCCTGGAAAGCAGCAGCTTGCCCTCCTGATCACTGCAAATCAAGCAGATCTCTGGTTTTCCTTCCAAAACTTTTGCCCAAGGGATCCTATGGCAAAGCAAAGTACTGACAAGTCAGTCTGGAGGTTCCAGCAGGAATGCTGTTGCCTGAGTGTCTGGGATCCCTGTTCAGCTGATACAAAGGTTAGTATAACACACTAATGTTTGTAAAAGCATTTGACAAGCTATATCCACCTCAGCAGCAGTGCTGTTACACTCAGTTTGGAGAAGTGCAAGTCAAACCACAATGTTGAGCAGCAATAGAAATAATAATGTTCATTTAGCCTGATCTGGCACAGTGGGAGCTTCAGTGTTCATGGCCAAGGTTTTCAGCAGTGGATAATAACTTTGGAGCCTTCTTTATATGACAGACAATGTCACACACTTGCATGAGACCCCTTTTCAAAGGCTGCTACACATCATTCATTGGCTTTTTAAAAACCCCAAGCTGCCCATGCATGCTGTTCATGCCTATATAGACACTCTGAAACTGTTTATAAAATCTCTGCTGAAACTCTTTTTCCAGATAAATTGTAAAAGTCTGTGCAGTCCAAAACAGTAAGAAAAGAAGTGTCTTATTTTAATAGGTAAAACATTATGAAAACTGACCGGTTTAGTGCTGCTTTTTTTATTAAAGGGAAATTGCTGAAGAAAATGTAAATATACACCTGTGGCTGTGCAGAACAACACAGCAAAATTGTGTGTGAGTGTCAGCATGCCTTGGTAGCAGCTTTTCCCAAATTAGATTAATCTAATTTTAAAGAACAAAGCAGCTGGGCATTCATTTTATGACACCAGCCTTCCTTCTTACTTGCAAAGAGTCTGTTCTGCTTACTGCCAGCTGTAGCTTTAAAATATATATACATACACATAGAAGTTTGTGATGGTGTATAGGAACAAAATGCCCTAAATATAAATTTTCATATGTCACCAATTTCTAAAACACAAGAGGGTTGTTTTTGCAGTAACTCAAGAAAGTACTAAACATGTACTTGAAGTGCAATCCCTTCAGGTATAGTAATTAAGGTGTTTAAGTGATTTGTTCAATGGGGATGGACATTCAATTAGAACACAAGTGTACAAATCATGGGAGCTGCGATTTTCCATTGAAAATAAAATCAACACCGAGGGATTTTTCCTTCTAAACTTCACATAAAAATACAAATTTATTAGATACCGTTTAAAGTTATTGAAGACTATCAAAAGAACATTATTCCAGCATTGATTCAAAACCATGGGGTGCACTATCAGCATAATTAAAATGAAAGTATATTGAGCTATTTTCCTTTCCTGCTTCCATATTATCGTCTAATTGTTCAGAATGTCTGTTTGTTACAGAGGCAAAGTAATTAAGCACAGCACGTTGCAACAAGGGGGATCATAAAGCCAGAGTTGGCTGCATTACCCACACAGATATCAGCACAGGAAAACATTAAGGAAAGGATCAGGATTGTAATTGAAAATAATTGGATGATCCAGTTCATTTGGCTGCTGACATCAGGACCATCTGAGCACCCCAGCACTCTTTAGCCCTGGATGCTCACTGCTCACCTGTGCTCTTAGGATGGATATTTCCAAGGGAAACTCGGGAGCAAAGGTAAAATCAGCTTGTGAGAATGGCTGAGCACCACCATGCCCTGTGAATGGCCAGGGGGCTGTGTTTAGGTCATGACCTACAAGGGAGGTTGGACTGAAAGTTTATAAAATGCAGAAGATCCTTGTGCAGCCAAATCCAGCATCCCTTGAAATCAGTGCAGTTATTTCCTTTCCTTTCCCAGTAGAAGACAAGGACAGAGGTGTCTCCAGGGATATTCTCCTTAGAAGAGAGTAGTTACACATCTAAAAGAAAGGATTTGTGGCTCCATGTTTCATCAACATAGCAATTAAGCTGAGGCCTCTTTGGAAGCACATTTAAAAGCCTAAACAGAACAACTTTGTCACTGTCTCTCAGAACCCCAAGCACACCACAGATATCTCCAGCTCTCAGCAAGTTGTGACTGCACAACTCGCTGTTTTTTGTAGGTCACAACTTGGCAAAACCAAAACTTATCATTCAGCAAAACCCAAATTTGCAACTCAGCAATCCGGAAAGAGCCAAGTCACAACTTCCAAAATTACTGACTTGTACAACCTCCAAAAGAGACTATCACTTCCTACTGATCATCTCACAGAATTGATAGCTTAACACGGAGAGAAACGTACCTGTTAGCAGAAATCCCTTCACAGTCCTGAAAATCTTGAGCTTCATCACTTGCAGACTAGTGCTACCAGCCAAAACCCTGGAAAAGATGCAACGAAAATGCAAATTTAATTAAAAGAATTGTACACATGGGAAATTTAGAGCACTGTGCAAATCTCTTCAGCAATGCAAATAATTGTGTCCGTAATTGACATTTTTAGTCAAAATATAACAAAAGGACAGTGAGACAGCAGCAGGTGTGAAATTACTGGTCTGGGACTAAATCAGGATAGCAGCATCAGCTCAGGGACTACCAGGGGAAAAGGTAAAATAGGAAGGGAAAAAAGAAAAGGCAAAAGAGTTTGCTTTAGAGTCTGAACTCGTGCTCCACAGGACCTGCACAAGAACTGCTTGAGGGTCTTTTAGATTCAGATGGGAACTCGAGGACTGGTGGGTGGCCAGGCTGGAAGGCAGAACGTGGCATCACTTGTTCCAACAGCATCAGCTCATCTGCCCCCAAAAGCTGCTGCTCCACCCTGCCAGGAGTGCTCCCTGCCAGCACAGGGCAGACACTCCGAGGGGGGAGCCTGGAGGGATTCAGACCCAGCTGCTGACCTCTCCAAAGTCAGCTCATCAGTCTGCAGTGCTCTCCTCAGATCACAAGTGCTGCTCACTGCTAAATAATTTACGTGGCTCCCAAGCAAGCAGCCTGCACAGCTTGCATTTCTGAAATGAGCTCTCCCATGCGGACAGGTTTAATGCCCCACCGGGACCTCTTCACACCCAGCAGCCCCTGCAGAAGTGCAGAGGTTACAATAAGGTTAAGTCAGAGCAGTTACATTGAATGAAATACTGACTGGAACGCCCTTGCCTGAAATTCTGCACAAGCCAGGGCAGTGGCAGCCTCGTCCCCCGGGCAGGCTGGGACCAGCAGGCTCCCAACTTTAGCTCTGGGCTCCATCAAACCTCTCCTAGTCCTTGCCTGCCTTGAAAGGAGTTGGAAGTGCTGCCTTCAACTGAGACAGGACAAACATCCCTTTGTTCTGGGTGGGAAAAGTTTATCCTGGTGCACTGAACAATGCTGGAGGCAGGACTGACCCACCAGGGACCTTGACTGCTGTTGGCTGGCAGGGAGAGGAATGAAACAGCTCTTCAGAAGGAGTTTTGATGTCTTCTGAATTTTATTAGGTGACAGGGAGGGTTACAGAGGGCCAGGCAAGGGGCCAGGAGGCACAAGGGCATTCAGAGCAGGGAGCAGTGGCAGAGGAGGTGGCTGCAGGTCACAGCAGGGACTCAGACTGCACCAAGTGCTGCTGCCACAGATATGCCCACAGACCAACAGATCCTGCAGCTCTCCATGCCAGGACCACGGTGAAAACAGCTCTGCAACAGCCCCAGGGGGAGGATCAGTGCTCCCTGTAATGGTTGGAGTGTGCTCCCTGTAAAGGCTGTGTGGGATCCACGCTGCACCATTCCCTGGGTGTTGGCAGCTATTCACCACCAACCACTGGGTCCAGCAAACTCCCAGCCACTCCACCAGAGCCCAGCTGCTGAAAGAAGGGTTCAAGGTCAGGCTTTATACACTGGCCACGCTGTAAACTCAACTCTGCCTTGCACAAGTCACTTCAGTTTGTCATATGTCACAAGTCATGCCACCAAACAAGTGCTGTTTCTGCAGGGGTGGTGGAAATAAAGCAAGCTGAAGGTCTTGGTTAGCAGTTTCCTGAGAAATCACTTATTTGGACACCCAGAAGAGTGACAGATTACTACAGTTGTTGTTCTCCATCTTCTCACAGAGGCATTTCAGATACCACATAGCTGCTCCCAGCTCTGGATCTCTAAGCTCAGAGCTCAGGCCACCTCTCCTTTCATCCCAGACAAGACATGATAACTACACAGTAATAATCAAACCACTTAGCTTTGCATGAATACAGAAAAACATCTCTTTTCCTGGACTCTATGTGTGTGGAGTGATAACTCAGGATCTTGATACTAGTAGCAACAACTTGAGTCTTCCAGTCCATCTTCCTGTCACTTGAGGGTTGTTTCTTATGATTAATTTTTTAATATCTCACCTGGAATAGCTTTAATCATCCCAGACACTGAACTCCTGCCACTTGTCCAGGGAGACCATATCATGACAAAAGAATTCTCAGTGTCAAAAGTTTGGCTGATATTTGAAACAACTTTTCCTTTGCTTCATTACATTACTCTCCCTTAAACTTTCTACCTGTAAATAATCCTTCCATCCCCAAAGCTCGTATTTCACAGGTATTTCTCAGACCCTCTTCTCTGATTCCCACTACTTAATCACTTTTTCCTCAGATACCACACTGTATGATCTCAATTTTTCTGTGTAATTTCACTTACTTGCACTCATAAGTACTTTGTTGCTTTTCTCTGAGCTCTTTATCAGGAATATGTCAATGAACATGGAGGGAGATATCTGAAATTGGAGGTGTTCTCCACATAACTGTCTCATTGGGAGAGTGCAGTAACACATAAAAAGTAATATGAATTCAGAATAATGGGACTTGTAAGGAATTCATTTTTAATATAAAAGGACAGTGGGCTTTTTATTAGAAAACCGATTCGAAATTTCTTGGAGATGAATCAGCCCAGACAAGCCCTTAATTAAGAGAGATTTCCCATGTTCTGTAGAGAGTCTGTGGTCAAGTCAGATTTAACCATCCTGAAGTGGCCAAAAGCTGATTTTCCACATTTAAAAACCTCCTTCAGAGCAGAATTCCACTCAAACAAGATATGACATTTAGACCTCTTCACCAAAAATACATCTGTATCGTCTAACTTTTTATAGATTTACTTTATGTAAGTAAATATTGCTTGGTCTAGCAGAGAGGTAACCTAGCCCAACACACTGGCTAGCCAAGGGGATATTGGAATTCATTGCTCTGCTCTGAATCAAACAGAAACTCTGCCTGAACACAAAAATGACAAAGGAGCATCTTCACCACCTGGACTTTGGCTAACCTGGGGTGAGGTTTGGTGCACAGCAAAAGGGTGCAAGATCACATCAGTGGGACTGAGCCCAAAACTCTGGCACTGGACACAGTCCCTGAGGAGCTGCTTGGGGCTGGTGGCAGCTAAAGTTTTATGAACAGTGGCACAGGCAGACACTGCTCCTAAAGCAGAAATTAATAGATTGCTTCTCTAAAGAGCTCGTAGTGCTGTTGTTTCCCCAAAAGTTGTTTGGATTAACAAAAGATTTTAAGGCATTTTTGATAACAGCTTCAGTGAATTCTTCCTGAAGGCCTTTTTCTGTTCAACCACCACAGGTCATGAGTGTTTTCTTAAGAGGAAGTCTGCAATTAGCAGAAATAACCTTAAATCCCTTGTTTATTTTTAGCTGACCAAGGTGCAGAAATTATAACATATGTCTTCAGAGACTAATCGCCAAAAATAGCAAGTAAGCTGAATATTTAAGAATACTCTGTAAGCCATTGGCAAATACTTTAAGATAATAAACCCTGAACATCCAGAAATAGATAACGGTAAGTCCTCCCCTCCCCAGAAGAATTGCTGAAACCTCTGCTAATATTTCAGCAATATCTGCTTTGAATCCTGCAGTTTTCAAAGAACAAGGGTTTGGGTTTTTTTTTCTTAGCTTAACTTTCTTTCACTCTCTTGACTTCAGCCCATGTGATGGCCCACACCATCACAGCCACTTTAGCTACATTAGCTCACTCATGCAGTGTCACCTCCTGTTAGTACCAGGCAGTGGGGAAAAAGCCAACATGACATGATGTAAAACTACACAGCCCTGCTGAATGTAATGCAGGTTGTCAGAGGATTGTAGTGCAGCCTTTAAAGGGAAGGAGGAATATCTGCTTGGGAATGTAGCTTGTGGAGGACCATGCCTTAAATGCCTCAGGAGTTTATCCTTCAATAGTCCCTGAGGAACCAGAATCTTCATTGCTTATGTGAAACTTCTTTGGTCGTCACTCTCCCCATCTTCCATATTTCTCTTTTTGCTCTGAGCAAACCAAACTCTTTTTTTCCTACTTTCACCCAGCAACTTCTCACAAGGAATTCCAGGCTCCAGCATCAACACCCAGAGGTTCAAACGAGACTTTTCCATGAAGTCTCCCCTCTAAGGCACTCAACTCAACTCAACCACCTCTGGCAAGGGAGGTTTGTAACACAGTCTGGGCTCTCAAGATTATCACCTCTTTCTCGCTGCAGCAAAGGACACAATAGCAAATGAAACTGAAGCAATCTAAGGAGCAGCTCCTCTGCCTCTCCACAGGGCTGCTCTCGCTCCAGTGACACCTCATTTGGAGCAAGGTACTACTCAAGAAGGGAAATGGCCAGGTCTTACTGCTCCCTAATTTGTGGCCATATGTTGTACTGATCACCTGTGGAAAGATTTGTTTATCCCACAGCGAGGAAATGTAGCCACAGAAGAGAAAGGAAGATGTTTTAATAAGCTGGAGACCCCTCTAAGCTAATCAACACCTCAAAAGTGCTGTTTGTGATGGTAATTTAACAAGGCAGGTTGGGAAAATAGTTCTGTTAAATGCTGAGTAAAGTCTCTCCCATTAATCTTCACACTGTGGCCAGTCTGTTAAGAGTAATGAAAACATTGCACCAGCTTTTCATCCCAAGACTTTGGAATCAGAATAACAGCAAGGAATTTCCAGTAAAAGCTGGGGAAAAAAAAGATTTAAAAACGTTCTTGAAAAAAAAGATTGAGAAAAATGTTTGAGTGACAAGGCTTAGTTGTGCATTTGCAAACCTTGTTAAAACCTGATGCCAAATATATAAGCAGGAACTCTCCTCTGTCCTTTTTGCAGAGGATCCATGGTGCCCTCAGCAGGGCTGATGTGCTCTGCTCCCCATCTCCAATCCCAGGGAAGTCACCTGGCTGTGGATAGGAGAAATTAAAACACCTTTTAAATACACTTGAGAGCACTGTATCCTTCAACTTCAGTCTCAGGTTCACCACCAAGTCTCAGACTCCTGATTCTGACACTGAACCCCTGTCCCATCCAACAAATTGTTCACACTTTGTGCTGATCTGGAGAACTGTAGGCCAGAAATGGGAAAGAAGATTAAACAACTGCTCAGGTCTGAAATGGCTTTGCATGGGAAAAGAGTTCAGGAGAGAAAATGGTAATCAAATGCTTGCCATATTCTTCACCCAAATTTCACAACGTGTGGAATAAAGGGCACATAAATTTTTGTGCTGTGGCCCAGGAATTTTCCTCACTGCCAAAGGGATTTACACACATTTACGAGTTTGAGGAGGTACCTCCTGCTGAGCAGCCTTTTAGTCTGATCAATATTTTGTACTTTGATCATCAGGCCATAATGACACCCCCTATTTCATGTGAACAACACAGCAACTGAGAGCCAGGTAATGTTTGTAGGAAGGGATAACATATTGGTTAAGACAGCTCATAGAGTTGGAAGTTACACACACACGCTCTTCTTCAGAGTAAGCAAGTCAGAAGCAATTTGTCTGACTGGAGATATTGATTAGACCAAAAGAGAAGGCAGTTGGGTAACTGAGGAGTAGGGGCAAGAAGTTTGCATGGGAAGAGATGGCTTCCAATGAAGGGAAGTGATGGGTAATTTATCATCTATGGAACACGGGGAGATTAGCGGAGCGAGGGAGAGAAGTTGTAACAAATGGGTGTTTGCCTCCCTCCCTTCCAACTAATTTGGCTTTTATGCAAAAGTTCCATGCTGTCACTTCACCATGTTCATCTTCTTGCCAGCCACAACTAAGAGGTTCATTTGTATAACTAACAAACAAACAGAAGATAGAAGTAGTTAGCACTCCAGTTAATGACAACAGACTGACTGGTACCTACTCCTACCACACACAATCCGGGCTTTAAATTAAATAGTTCTCGCATTACTGATGAAGGTGATGGTAGCTGAAATGCTACTTTTTTAGGTCTTTTGTATTCTCATTTCATAACCCAGTTGCTGAGATCAGATGTTACCTGGTGATCTGTCTTGGTACAAAAGCCAAATGGACTAGAGTGTTTTTATGAGAAGAAATTAGAGGCAAATAAAAATTTAAGTAACCAACATCAGTTGTGACTCTTCCTTGATCTGTTAAAAACAGCTTACAGGTGTCTGGCATCAGCTGCAGCCTGGCAAGGTCCTGCACAGAGGCCGGGGCAATTCCAAGCACAAATACAACCTGGGCAGGGAATGAATCCAGAGCAGCCCTGAGGAGAAGGACTTGGGGGTGGTGGTTGATGAGAAACTCAGCATGACCTGCTGGAGCTGCAGGAACAACTCCTGAGCAGACCAGGGAAATGCTCCGGGGGCTGGAGCACCCCCTGCTCCAGGCTGGGAGAGCTGGGGGTGCTCACCTGGAGAGGAGAAGGCTCCAGGGAGAACTTAGAGTCCCTCCCAGTGCCTAAAGGTGCTCCAGGAGAGTTGGAAAGGGACTTTTTACAAGGACACATAGAGATAGAACAAGGGGAAATGGTTCAAACTGACCCAGGGTGGGTTTAGATAAGACATGAGGAGGAAATTCTTTATTGTGAGGATGGTGAGGTCCTGGCACAGGTTGCCAAGAAAAGTTGAGGATGCCCCATCACTGAAAATGCTCAAGGCCAGACTGGATGGGGGTTCTGAGCAGCCTGGACTGGTGGAAGGTGTCCCTAACCAAGGCAGAGGTCTGGAATTAGATTATTTTTAAGGTCCCTTCCAACCCAAACCACTCTATGATAATATTAGCTTTATCCAAATAATGCTAAATTTTTTTTCTGTATAGCACCCCACAGCCCCCACTTAGGAAAGAAAAGGGGGTTTCAGTGGCTAAAATGTGCTTTTCTGCCCTAGCTTGTACTGGTGTGCATCTCACATTCATTTTCAGTGTTATTCTGGGTTGCTGGCAATCACAGCAGTGTATGAGGCAGCTGCTGCCCCAGGGTTGTGAGATGCAGGTATTTGCAAGACTTCTGTAGACTGCAGGCTGCACCAAGAAATTTTCAGACTGCAGTGTACTGCCTCATGCAATGATCTGAATTTGAAATAGTAGGTAGTCTACAATGAATGGATCAAACTTGGACTATTTAAGTGCTTGCACTCCATTATAATTATAGAAATACCCACCAATGCCTCATGATAGTTTATCTGAAAAGGATACAACATACTATGGTTTCCAATAGAGCAGGAGTCATCTTACAAGATTAATTTAAAAAAATAAATCATATATCAAAATGCTCTCTAAATTTTTCTGGCTACTCCAGAGTTCCAGTGTTAATATCTCAATAACGACAATGTCACAAGTGGGTGAGATTTCTGAAGACAAGCAGTGATTTTGGGTGCCTGACAGGAGTCCCTGAAAGAGGTGAACAGCTTTTATGTGATGCAGTTCCTTCCTCTCTGCAATTTGAGTCTGTTAAGCAAAAGCATCTCGGGTCACCAATCACCCTTCAAAATCCTGGCTGTTCATCACCACAGCACGTGTGTCCATAAAAGGAGGAAGAGCTTTAGCACCAAAAATATGTAAATAGGCCCAATAAATTTGGATTTGTTTTTTGAAGTCAGAAAACTAACTATTACTGCCAGCCTCTTTGCCAGGGCTATAAGAGAATGATCACTTTCCCTTGTAATGGTTCTGACATAAAGTGTGTATCAAAAACTGCATACGCTTCATATCCATCCAGCTGTGCTGAGCAATAAACATGATAATTATGCAGATAAGGCTTAAATAAATTCCTATACCTAAGGGCAGCTGAATGCTTTTTTAAGCAAAACAATAATTAACCCTCCATAGGGCTGAATGAGCACAGACCTTTGCTCCTTCCCAAGGTGGGAAACCTGGATGTTGGCACCTATCAGGCATCTGGTAAAGATATAAAAGGGTCAGGGTTCTGCAGAGGAAAGAGCCCCAGGGCTGCTGTTTGTGAGGTTCCAGAAAAGGTCAAGAGCAACAACACCTACTAATTTCTATACCCTGATGCTGGAATTGCAGGTGGAGGGGGAGAAGGGCATAAAACAGCAGTGGGACTGCTCACTGAAAGACAAAGAGGAGCTCTGGAGCTCTGAGCTCAGCAGTGAGTGAAGTCCCTTGCAGTAAGTCAGTCCCTTGGAAGCTCAAGGACTCACAAGTGGGACCAAGCTGCTGCAGTGAGATGAATTCTCACACCTGGGTGATCTGCAGGAGCTGCTCACATGCACGTGCTCAGCTCACCATGAAGATGAAGATGTTTACTTTAAGCTCTTTCACTAGGTTGAGGCTAATGTGTTTCACCAAGCCAAGCCTCTCTAGAAACTGCTGCTGCTTGAAGAAGCCTGAGATCCCTGCTGGCAGAGGCTTTGGGCTGGCAGGATAAGCAAGGCCAGCTCCCCATCTTCTTCATGACAGTCACCAGCACACTGCAATGCCTTTGTGGCTGCTCTCACCAACATGTGTGACTACTTCAGTAGTAAAATCCTTCAATACAGGGATTCTGTAGTCACACAGATGTTATTTTACAAACTGAGGGCTGAACTAAATGGTTTGCCACACTGTTCCATAGCAAATACTGATAATAAATCCTACATGCACATACTGACCCTTCTCTCTTCCTTCATTCTTCTTGGTCGTTTTTTGAGCTAAGATTGAATATCAAAAGGAGTCCAAAGTCTTCTCAACCCACAAAGCTTGTGGCTTTAAGGCCAGCATCAGAAACATGGAAATTATTGAACTGGTATTTGAGCACTTGAGTTCTAACACAGCACCTGTCAGCCACAGCAGAATGGTAGAGAAAAGCTCTAAATTGACCCTTCCATGGTGAGGAACTGGGAGGAGTTACCAGCCTCAGACTTTTCTACATCCCTGTGATTACCAGACACTGCATTTCCCTTCCATAATGCTTCCTAATGGCTTTTGGAAGGCACCCAAACCTTTTATCCCCACCAAATCACATGGTAACAAACTCCACAGCTCCGTTCTGCACCATGTGGAAATAATGCTTCTTCTGAGTTTCTAACCTGCTGTGAGATTCAGATGCTCCCTTGTTCCCTCATTGTGAAAAGCAGTGAATAATCACCCTTCTGCATTGCTTTTCCACTCACAGCCCTACAAGTGTCTGCTGCAGCACTGCCCCACCACAGCTCTGCCTGGAGGGACAGTGTTGGTGACAAGTGACAGATGGCAGGAGCTCTAAGCTGGGTCTGCTCTTGAATCACTGAGAATACAGAGCTGTGGCTCATGTTTAGCAAACCTCCATGAGCAGAAGGAGTAAGAATTTGGAATTTGTCTCTACTCTATAGAAAAAGGGGAAAAAAAAAAAAAAGAAAGAAAAAGAAAAAAGAAAAAAAAACCAGGCAGACCTGGCTCTGGGCACTGAGTCTCCCCAAGTTTCACCCAAGGCAGCTCTGCTGTGATTTGCTGCTCTTGTTTCTGTTTGTGATACCCCCAACAGAGATGAACAGAGAAGGATGGAGACTTGACCAGACCCTCTGTCTGCATTTTAGAGCCTTACCTATAAAGTTTGAGCACAGATATAGTCACCTTAGATTGCAGAAAGGCAGGTTAAAATGGAAAATTTAATATGATGAATTTCCTCTTCCCCCTTGCATTCACTGACTTTTTCAAAAGCTCATTTCTGCAGACCCCCCATTGACTTCATCTGTTCTAAGAAAGCAAAGCCACGTCACTCTGCATAAGGAGCCCAGAGCCCAGGGGAGGCTGGAAACCCAGCACAGCCTCCTCTGAGAGGTGTGGGCACAGCTGTGAGGGTTTCACAGGGCTGGCTGTCCTGCAGAGTGCCGTGTCAAGACAAGCAAAATCCCCTGGAAATCCATTTTTCAGTGCTGGATGGTTCTGGCTCAGCCTGGAGGGATGAATCAGACATCCCAGCTGGATCCTGGAGGCAGAAGTGCCTCAGGTAGTCCCTGTGCCAGTCAGCCTAGACCTGTAACCATAGGCCAGAGAGATGTTTAGCATGAGTGTCATCTTTACAGCTGTTCTGGTTTTACCCTTAGACAAATGTCCTGGGGATTGCTGGTTCTTCCTACCAGGAATGTGAGGTTCACAGACTTTCTTAGATAGATAAGAATCTCTGATTTAGGCAATTCAGCCAGTGAGAAAACTAAGGCATCCAGAAAAAAAAAATTCAGTCTTTTCTCAGCTTCCCCACAAGCAGAGAAGAGCATTTCCCTTGCAGGGACAAACCCAGGAATGGGACACCAATGGATTCATCAGAAGCAGAGCTGAGACAACTCTATGAACTCCTGAAAAAAGACCATACAGTGGGTCCAGGACACATATCAGGAGGAAAAAGAAAGACTAGATAGAAAAATAACTCCAGGTAGAAGAACTCAGATTAGAGAACACACTGTCAAGTCACCTCCTGCTGCATTGGGATCTTCCAAAACTGCCCAGCTCTAGCAAGTACATTGAGTAGAGTACTTTGGGTTTATCTCCCCACCTGGAAACTGTTAAATTACATAAATCAGAAGCTTAACTAAAGGCCAGAAATTCTATGTTTTTCTCTGTAGACTCACTGGTTTCACACATCTCTCTTTGGGTTTCAATCCTCTGCCACAAAGCCACCCTTACCCTCCCACTGCCCCGTATGATCTCATGGCACTCGCACAGAGAGTTTGCTGCCAAAACACATTACTTTGCAATTTTCTGCATTAAGCTATCCCTGTGCTCATCGCCCTGGACTTAGGCCACCCTCAATGTCCCCCAGCAGCTTTGAGTCATATGCTCCCACCATCTGACCCCCTGGACTCCTCTCCTCCACTAGAGAGAGGCAGGTTAAACCCAAAGCCAAGTGGAGTTGAACTCCAGCCCTTCCAAAGGGCTCACATTGCCCAGCAACAGATGGTGGAGTGCAACTCCTAACCAGCAGGAAAATGATGTTTTCCTCTCACCAGCTGAAATATCAATAAAAAGCTGTCTGTGTATTCCAAATTCAGTCTGAAAGCCGATTCCATTTTTCAGTTCAGAGCTTCAGCCTCTATAATACCACAGAGCAACTGAAGTCTAAGTAATACCACTCAGTTTCTCTTCTGGTGTCTGAGGATTAGTGGGGACCATGCCAGGCGACTTCACAGTGTGCACAAAATTCCTGCTTAGGGAAGGAAGTGTTACTGCTTTTTCTCCTCATAGCAGTAATAATGAAATCCCTGTTGCAACAGGAGGAATAAAAACTTTTGCTAGTAATGCAAAGAACTAAGTTTTCAGTAAGGAAATATAATCTGTTCTGGGAATAGGCTCTTTGTGGAGGTTAATCTGAAAGTTTTTACTTCTGATCTTGATCATTCCTACATTTTCAGAAAATCACAGAGGGGTTTGAATTGGAAAGGACCTTACAGATCATCTAATTCCAACCTCCTTTACATGGGTTCTCACTAGCCCAGGTTGCTCCAAGCCCCATCCAACCTGGCCTTGGACACTTCCAGGGATGGGGCAGCCACAGCTGATCTGGGCACCCTGTGCCAGGGCCTCAGCACCCTCATGGTAAAGAATTTCTTCCCAACATCTAATCTAAATATCCCCTCTTTTAATGTAAAACTATTCCCCCTTATCCTATCACTCTCTGTGCAAAAAGTCACTGTCACTGGGGTTTTTTTTCCAAGTCCTTTGGACCACACTCATCCCACACTCTGCGAGTGACAGGCAGGCATCATCCAAGCCAGCAGTTCATCATTGCTGCTTTTAAGGCACATTATAAAGAATTAGATAACGTGCACACCCCTGTAACTGAAATGTGATGGTAGGAACTGGTTTTGTGTGAGAACAGTGTTTCCCAGGGCTGGCCTTCAGTCAGTATTCACAATCCTTCCTGTATTCTGGCCACTTCCAGAGCAGTTTTGGGAGTCCCTGGTACTGTGTTATACATTTAAAAATAACTCCTGCTCTCTAAAGTAGGAGCCAGAAGCTTCTGTAACTTAGCAACATGTGCAAGTACCAACAGCACAAAAGAACCCCCTAAGACCCACCTGCTCCCTTGGTGCTCTTATTTGTTTGCCAAAAGTTTGTTATTCCCTGATAAGCAAAGCAAACAACGAATTACCCCGACACGCATGTTCCACATTTACCCACCAAATTTATTGTTGACAAAGAAGTTCATAAGCAAACAAGGAATTAATAAAGCCCTGTGTACACAAGTGAAAGCTGATAAGATCAGTAATATCGTCTGTCGGGCGAGTTAATATAACAAACTTGCTAATTGCATGAGGAGCACTGAGAAGTACAAGAAAGCCATTTGCTTTGAAGAAACTTAATTCCCTATAATCAAATTTGAGTATGGCTTTACCAGTCTAAACATTTCCTTTTTATGTGGTAAGTATCAAAACGTATGACCTGCTTTCTTCTGATCATTTCATCTGCGGAAATACAACACAAGATGGTTTGTTCAGGGTTACATCTAAAGTCCAGAAGAAATCAATGATAACTATGAGAAAAAGACAGAGCTTTTTGCACACGGTATCTTTTTCTTGTACATTAATTAGTAATTATGCCTCGGATTTTTTTCAAGTGAGCTATTTCTCCTGCTGACTCTTGCATTTTAGGCTATGGGAAACTGCATCTTCATTCTCAGGGGCAAAATTGTTAAAAAATATGAACCCAGAGATAGAATTCTTAAATGAGGCTTTATTTTTTCTGATTTCTAAATACAAAATACCATAAGCTTACATTAAAAAAAAAATTAAAACCATCATACAGACAATAAAGCACAGAACTGGAAGTTGCGGTTTTGGCTCCTTACTTTATTTCTTTTCTTTCTTTTTTCTTTAAACTTCCCCTTTAAAAATGCCAATCTTGTACACAATTCCACCTACCAACTGAGAGGCCATGGAAGGCTGAAAAAGCAATCAAAGCTTCGGTAAGTGATAAATTGTCTTTTACACTGGTAATTAGGTTGGAGACAGCACTGACTTATTTCTCAAAAGACCACAAAAAATGACCATTAAATGACTTCTGTAGAAAAGGCTTCTTCTGAGGAAGTGGAAGACTCTTCCACCTTGTGCTCTCTCTAACAAATCTGCCCCTCCATGTGCCACTGTCATGCCTGATGATGGTTGTGGTGCTGGCACACATTTTTCAGGGCATTTCATTGTAAGGCTGAGCCTTCCCAGCTCTGGGCTGCCACATTTGGATGGCATCAGCACAGCAAGGGCTCTGGGAGCCAGAGCTGCAGACCCCACCTGCATGTGGCACCCTCAGCCAGCACGGACCTCATGGTTTTGGCTGCCAGCCTGCCCTTCTTGCCCTGAACATCCCAAATCAGGGGAGAGATTCATTAGAGCAGCCCAGGGTGTACATAGATCAGTGCTCAGCCTTGGGAACACACAGCATTCCTTTCCCATTTGGGTCTTGGGCTCTGGAATACCAAAGAATCTGTCTTGGGCCTGGAAATCAAACCAATCTTGGATGCACTTGGCGATGTCTCCTTTCAGAAATGTTTTGCTTCACTGGATAACACAGAAAAACTCTACAGGAGGTTTTTCTGGTCTCATAGGATCTCAGTGAAGTCTGTGGCATATTTAGTCTCCTCCTGGAGCAAAACACGATGGGCAGTGCTGGGGGTCTGTGCACTGTCTGTCACAGCACAGGACCAGACACCTTTTAAGACCAGCTCCTGCACAATGAACACTGCAAGGTACAACAGGCTCCTTTATCTCCAGCCTAACAGGTATCTTTATCTGAGCTGATGCTGGTCTCTGGGCAGGCATTTAGAAAAACCTCACCATTATCTTTCAGTCATTCACTCTGGTTTGGCATGAGCAAGTCCAGCTGCTTCTGAAAGAGGAGAAGGAGGAAGCAGCAGCATCTGTGGCTGAGCCTTCTCCCTGGGGATCAGGAGGCCCTCTGGTGCCCCTGCTCAGTTTGTGTTCCTTCCTCTTGCTATCAGCCATTCCATGCAGGTTTCCTTGCTGCTGAGCTGATGCCCTCATTAGGAAACTAGAGAATGTGTGGCAATGAGCTGCAGCCCCACGAGGAACTCTGCACGGGCAGCACCTTCCTTGTCCTCCTGACATTCTCCAGCAGCAACACCCCTGGCTGACCTCTAAACACAGCAATCTCCAAACCCTTCAGGGCAAGAGAGTGCTGCAGCAGCCAAATTCACAGCAAAACATCTTTTTTATGGATGGCCTTGTCTCCTTTCAGTGTTTAGGCTCCTCTGTCTGAGAAGCAAGCAGTGACCCTTGTTGAGAGTGACCAGACTGATGGAGGCTCTGAAGCAATGCTGCCTCTCTGAGCCACTGTCATCCTCCCTCGAAAACATCCCCCCTGGGCACCACAGGAGTGCTCATGGAAATGCTGTGGAGCCAAAGGTTGGTCATTTAAACTCCCCAAAGAGGTTAAACACCTCAAGGTTAAAAACCCAGTTCAGGGTGTTAAATGACCGTAACTGCACAGCAAACGTGAGTACCAGAGATGCATCTTCTACCAGGAGCCTGCTAACAGAGAAAACTGCTCTTTAATAATTAAAACATGTAAATACAAATCATGGTTCCACTGGTTCATGACCAGAGAACACAACTTACCCACTTCCATGACCAGTCATTCATTTAAATTCCCTGTGCACACAGAAATACTGTTTCATACACGGATTATGTTACAGTTTTTATGTTCTAGTTTTGCTTTTCTTTACCCCTCCAGAATAGTACACCTTAACAACATTCAGAATAAAGGACCTTAAACCTCCAGCAAAGAAGACACCTTTATCTTGCCTTAATTTGTACTGCTTGTATCAGAATGACATTTTTAAGATTAAGATGAAGAGATATAAATGCAATCTCTCAGGAGTTAAACCAAGCTACCCATGGGCCTGATGTTCTTATGGTTTGCCTGAGGAAAACAAATCTTTCATCCTTATCTATGTATTTCTTTACTAATTAAAATGCATGAACTGCTTTAAACACTATTTACCCAAGGGGCCTTCAGCAGTGCTCTTTCACCATTATAAAAAAAAAGAAAAAAGAAAAAAAAAAGGAAAAAAGAAAAGAAAAAAAAAAAGAACATACCAGCAGTGGAAGGTTTTAAAGATGCCACATACAAAAGCCACTCATTAATATTCCTGAAGAGTGCTGTTATCAAAGCAGGATATTAACACTACAGGTCTAGCTATACAAAACAATTGCCAATCTAAACACATGGCAACAAGTGAAATCAGAAGCAGTCTGAGATAGACACGGAGAATGTTCTCAGATCTTGTCAGCTGTTGCAGAGAGCTGAGCAATTCAATGTCACCATTTCCATTTTTCCCTGGGTATTCCCAACACGATGCAGAAAACCCTGCAGCAGCGAGAGAAAATTATCCAGAGCAAATTGGGAAGGTTTGCAGTGCTGCTAGCAATGATTCTGTTATATTCCAAATTCAATTAGAAAGGGAGGCAGCTCAAACAGCAGCACCTTGCTGATGAGGCAAATCTTTCCCAGGCTGAAGGATAAAGAAGTATTTCCAAAGTCTGTTCATGCAAGAGATTTTACAAAACCTGATGACAACAAATCCAAGTACAACAAGTTCTCTTAATACCCTTTGCTTCTGCTTGCCTCAAATCAGCCCAGAAACATTAATTATGGGTGTGGACCTGCAATTACAAACAAATGAGTGATCAGATCTCTGTGATTTTCTGCTTATCAGCCAGCCTGCCTTCATGGTATTTCAAGATAATGCATTTCAGTCTGTGTTTGCAATAGATTAGGGCCATGCACGTGGTCAGTTCATCAGCACAGCAACAAGCAGGAAATTATGAGGCACAGGAGCTCACATGCTTGGAATATCAGCAACTCTGAAAAAGGTGAGTGCCATGAAAAAGTCAGCTTTTGCCCTTGATTATTCTTGCTTTTACCCCTGTACCCATTTTACTGATGGGCAGGTGGAGGCAACAACAGGTTACTGAATCAAGGCTACACAGTGCATGAGCACAGAGGCAGAGGCTGGAGAGCTGCACTCCTGCTGTTTTCTCCTGGACTTTTCCCTATAAACAGAAACACTCCCACTTCTTTTAGCAGACAGCATTTTTAGCAGACTTGCCTTGCAGTCGACCAATTAGGAACTCTTCTGTGATAAGCCAGAGATGGGTACGACTGAAAATAAAATTATGGCCAATTTTGAAGGGTCTATATTTAAGCGAGAGGGAGGGAGTACAATCATTTCTCAAATTATTTCAGAAGATGGGATTCCTATGGGATAAATGCCCACGACATGTATGGCTCTAAAATTAGTGATATCATCCTCATTAAGGTAAATCATCCTTATTGCACTGTAGTGCCCTTGTGCCTAGAATTCACACACCCTCTAGGAAAAAAGGGTGGTCAGGCACTGGCCAGGCTCCCCTGGGAATGGTCACAGCCCCAAGGCTGCCAGAGCTCCAGGAGCAGTTGGACAATGCTGTCAGGGATGCACAAGGTGGGATTGTTAGGGTGTCTGTGCAGGGCCAGGAGCTGGGCTCAATGATCCTTGTGGCTCCCTTCCAGCTCAGGATGTTCTGCCATTCTCAGACACTGAACAAATCCATCTCAGAAAGACAAGTCTTGCCCCTAGACCTCCTGTTCAAGGGTGCCACACAAACTGAGGGAATATGTCCATATTTTAGCACCCTACTTCTGTCTTGTGTCATGTTCTCCTTCTGCAAGGAAAGCAACCTTGGACCACCTTGAGGTCCTGCAAACCTGAGAGGAAACCAATCAGTAACTGGAACCTTCTGCCTAGACTTGGGGAACGTGAAAAGGCTGGGATCAAAATCACCCTCTGTGCAAGCAACGGGAGAGCAGAGATCTGACAGGACCTGACTTTCAAAAACTGGAATCCATTTTAGCAGCCAGAATTAACTGTCAGCATAAATGCAACCACTTCAGCTGTTTACCAAGTGACTGGTGCATACAAATCAAGGATGCTCAGTGTCTAAATGCTAATGTCTTCATAGACTATGCAAGCACAAATTTGCACCTATGACAAGAGGAAGCCACTTCCTTTAAACCTTAACAAATGTGACTGAGACAAAGGGAAATGAGAAAGGCAACATGAATGTTTCAGGGGGTGCATCCTGAGAGCTTTGGTGCAGCTGCACAGCTCCACTTAAATTCAATAGGAAACTCACATCTAAAACCCTGAGCAAGGCTTTGAAAAGTCCAAGGGTTTGATGTCAGAGGATGACTCTCAGAGTCAACTGCTTTTGTTCAGCAGAAGCCTTTACAGAAGAGTGAAGCACAGTCTCTCCTCTTACAGAAGGAGGAGACTGAAGAGAGCAGGAAGGGAAGAAGGAAATTCAGAACAGACATTGGTATAATTCTGTCCAGCTCAGTATCTAAGGAATCACACTGACATTATTGGCAATGGAAATGATACAAAGAGGTCAGGCTTTGGCTTTTCCATTACCCATCATCAGAGATGATTCAGAACAACTTCCATTTGTTTTGAACCAGGAAAGCCCAATCGGATGAAGGCAGCTCCTGGATAAAAGGATCAACCACTGGTCCAATTCTAATCAGCACAATGATAATTCTCTTACCTCCAGCAGGATTAATCTGATTGTTTGAATACACAATTTGGTTCTTCCCTTGGAAATGCTCAGAGAGTCCAGATGTCTTTGGACATTTGTCAGAGCTTTGCTGTGGAGTAGGGTGCTTTTCAAGATGCTCTCATGGTTATCTCCTTTTCCTGGGCTTGAGTTCCCATCACAGCCTGTGTTGGAACACCCCATTTTATCTTGGGATAAAATTAGACTGGAAGATACAGTCTGGAAGCTCACCTACTGCCCTCCAGCAAACCAGTCACGCTACAGCTACCCGAGATAAATCCTCTGAAATGTGTGGAGTGGAGCCTGAACCTGCAGCACCTTTTTGCTCTGTAGCTGGGTCCCCCTTGAGATCACTGCTCATTAATATGGGCAGAGCCTTCATGGCCTCCTGAGCATGGTCACACATGTGTCCATAGCCACAAAGAATTTACATTAAAAAGCATTGCAGATGCTGGAAAATCATCTTTCTTTTGTATATGACAAGTTGGAGCCTACTAATGACTGTGTTCATTTGCAAAATTCCAATCACAAAGGACCATTTAGGCTAAACTGTTTCCAGCAGGAATCACAAACTGCCACGTTCCCCTCAGACGTGATAAGTGACAATTTTTTGTCTCAATATTTTTGCTCTGAAGATGTTTTCCCTTGCCATAATTTTTAGTAATTCGTGTTATTTCGTGACATGTCTGTGGCATCGTATCTACATATCATTACTTCAAGTTGTCATGTCACATTCCACCAGACTGCTGCTGCCATGTCAAATCATCACAGAGCAGAGCACTTGCTTTTCTTTATCATTAAGGGCAGCTGCTACTCTGTACAAATTGAAACATCAATATACTGCAGAAAGGTTCCAGGCTGCTGGAAACAGTTGCTCCTGAAATTAGTACACCAAGTGCTTATCTTTTTTTTTATTTTTTTTCCCTCTTGTTCGAAGTGTTAACCTGTATCACTGCAACACAAACAGGAGGCATTTTGTTCAAAGAAACAAAGTGAAGGGGGTTCGAACATCCACAGTCTGGTTTTGAATGCCTAAACAGACAAAAAAGAATGTGAGAGAAGGTAATATTTTTAGATGCCTTTTGTACCTAACAGTACATGCAGAGATCACAGAAATATCAATTGTAGTCATAGAGGAAGCCTTTGACATATCTGGAAATTTAAGCTTGCATCATTTGCATCCCACTGCAGTGCTTTAACCATAAACCATTCATCCTGGCATAGCAACGAGTTAGATGAAGATAAAAGAGGAAAAGGGAGAAGTCAGTAAGATTATGCACACACGAGGGTAATTGTTTATGTTTCAATTTTTCCCTGTCAATTGCTCAAGTGGAGTTGAATAAAATAGGATTCAGAAAATAAATCTCTTCTTAGATATCGTCAAAAGGGTCATAAATTCCAACTCCCTTAGAAATCTCAGTCTTGGGGCCTTAATTCAGGTCTAGCAGAACTGCAGACACCAAACGCTGTAGATTAGCCCCAGTTCAACTTTTGAGTGAATAAAGATGTCAGAAGAGGTCAAATACATCATGTTGTGCCGTGGGGGCAAGACAATGGCTGAGCCACTGTGCAAAATCACCAGTGCAGGGACCTCGTGAGTAAAAGTGCCATTTGACAGGGACGTGCTCCAGGGTGCACACGACTTCTCCTGAAGTGTTACAGGCTTCAGAGAGGCTGCAGGATGGAGGAAAAGCTGTAATTCCCTCCATCAACACCCTGTTCAAAGCCCAATCAACAGCAGCACCTGTGACTGGAAGACTAGTCTTGCAAAAGCTACAGACAGAAGAAAAATGAGTAAAAAAAAAATGAAATTGCATTTGTCTGCAGGAGCAAACAGGCTAGGAGGGTATAGCTTAAATTTGCATTTGATCTCTTACTTTTCCATGCCAAAGTTATGCAAAGAATGGAGGATGGGGAAAAGCAAGTTTATGGCCACGGTCTCCTTCCAACAGCTTCTCAAAAGAAGTCAAATTTAGTTTTACAATAAGTGCTCTGCAGTGCTTGGATCACAAGTTCACAAGGGCATGGAAGTAGTTTGCATATAAAATAAACAAGCAAATAAAGCAGAGGGAAACTCATGAAAAGAGAAATTTGGGGAAGCAAAAACAAAGTGATCAGATGGTGCAAAAGTATCTTCCACAAATAGCTTCACCTCTCCCTCTCTCTTCTCCCCTTCCAAGCCCAAAATATGGACCAAACACCATCAAAGTAACAGACACTAATCCATCATCAAACATTCCTTTTGATTCCTGGCAGGGAAAAGAGGGGACCTGCAGCTCTGCAGCCAGGAATCAAAGGCAGCCCTGTGAAGGAGCAGTGGCACAGAGCAGACTTTGCTCCCCATCAGGGGTCCCTGGGTGCCAGCTCTCCTCTGCCCAGGGGCTGGGACAGCCCAGTGGCACCAGCCATCCTCAAATGGGGGACATGCCAACTTGTTTGATCCCAAAAGCTACTGGGAAATTTAGGAACATTACCAGGAGTTTCCTCTACTAGCAAAGAAATTCAAAAGCTGCACAGTCTGTGTAGCAAGACAACCCTGCTTCAGCTTTTTTTTTTTACTGGATTAGAAAAACACTGATTAAAAGTCAGTCTTACACGTCAGTTTAAGGTAACCTATTTTTGCACTCTCTTTCTCAGCAGACAGCAACACTGCCTTTGAAGATAACCATTCATGCATAAAATTACTAATAGAGACCATCTATCTGACAAATGTCTGTTCCTTAATAATTTATATCACTTGATCTATTTTCAAAGGTTAGTCTTACATTTAAAATTACAGTTCTGAATAGGTCAGCCTGTTACTTAAAGATAAATTACTCCACCTCTCTGTGTTACAGTGTTGTGTTTTGATAATGACAGGCTTTTTATTCCCATGCTTTCCTCTTCCTTCTCAGAGTCAGCACAGCAAAGTAGCAGCACAACCCACCTTGCCCACACCTCCCTGCAGTCCCATTTTGATTCTTTTTGACTAAGGCAGTCTGAGCATCAACTCACAATCCTTTACCTGCTTTTAGCAAAGACTTAGGAAAGACTCAGCACTCCAGGATGAAAAGATGAATCAATGATGCATGATAGGGCTAAGCCTGGTCCTGCTGTGTGTGAGAGAAAATGCTGTATAACCAATGCTATTACATTCATAGTAATTAAAGGATAATTTCTGCTCTCCTCTAGATAGATAAAGCAATAAAATGACAATGTTTAAAGAGGAAATGCCAGTGTAATGTTCATGCATTTAACAACTACCCAGGAGATATGCATTGTAAATATACTTATAACGGAGGAGTTCCTGCTGTTTTATATAAGGAAGCATTTTGTGCTGGCAATTTCATACCACTGAGGAGTCTGGAAAGTTACTGGACCACAGACAACTCACTTTTTTCTTTTTTTGAACACATGGTATTGGTATTTTCCTATGATTGTGAAGAAGTGTCAGGTTATAACAGTTTGTCACATATCTTATTACAAATACATTTCTGAGCTACTGAGGGTGAAAAGCTCTTCTCAGGCAGCCCAGACATCTGCACAGCAGATTAGTGCACCCGTCTGTTAGCTCAGCAGGAGCAGCAGGGAAGGGAAAAGCAATGTTTGGGGTGTGTGGACACTCTGTGTGAGCTGCAGGAGGGGAGGTCTCCAGGAGCAGTGTCCAGCAGCAGCAGTGCCAGGAGAGCAGGGACATCCCTGCAGCTCAGAGCTGCTCCCAGGGCTGATGTGGTCTGAGACAGGACAGGGTCCCACCCTGCACAGGGAAATTGAGATGGAAAGCAGCCATCCCAGGGAGCTGCTGGCTCCTGTGCAGCAATCCTGCAGGATTGCTCTAAGTTGTGCTCTCGATGCTCAAGTGGAATAACTGGCCTCTGCTTTGCAGATAAAAATGAAATGAGAATCTGCATGACCCCTTGGAAACAGACTCTGAGGTCCTCTCTGCCTCCCGTGAGGCCAATCCAGTTAATGGAATTGTCTCTCCTGTCCCTGGGCTGTGCAGCACAGAGTTAATCAGGACACTTTTAGAAACAATACCTCCATTTAAAATGTGATTTCGTGAGGGCCCTTCTGAAGTAACTGCATATATACAGCATATGTGTATGAAGAGCAGGAAATCAGCCCCTCCAACACAGGTACAAGCAAGCATCCCCATCGTCAGGTTCCAGACACAAGCACCAGCAGTTACCCAGAGGCAAATTATTCACAATGTTTGGTGATAAACAAATCAGTGATACAAAAAGAGACCAACCAACCCCGGGCACAAAGATTGCAAATCCCTTTTGCAAGTGCCAGCCAGGAGAGAAGAACCTAGCTTTTGTCAGTGTATCCCATTTAATGTGCAGAATTCAACAAGAGATTTTTAGAAAATTTTGACACCACTGTGGGTATTAACAGGACAACCCCTCTAATGCTCTGACACTGTCCTTTACCTAGCCAGGGTGCAAGTGCTGACTTTCCTGAAGCATTTGGCTCCTGTGTGACTCCTCCTCTGCATCTCCTCACCCTGCAGCTCCCCCTTGGAGCATTCCATTATTCTGGGTGTCCCCAGTATCCCTGGAACAAAGTGCTTCCCACTTCACAGAGAGCAAACACAGCTGAGGCACAGCTACAGATCTGTTGTTTCAGATCCTGGGCAATAAATGATTCACAAAGAAACAAAGCAGGCTTCAGATGGCCCTAGGGAGACTACCAAAGGTAGAGTAAGAGAAAGAATGGATGAAATGCATATTCTGGTTTGGGTTTGGTTTTGGTTTTTTTTAGTTAAGTAGATATGAAAGGCTGCAAAACTTGGTATATCTCATTGCCAGCTCTTCCAGGTATCAGCAGAGCCTCTGTTACCTGAAAGGGGATCTACCCCAGTGTAGGGGCTCAGGAGAGGCAAGAGTGTTGCAGGGAGCTGCAGCCCACAGGGCAGGACTGCACCAGTGCAAGAGCTGCTTTTACTCATTTGGCAAATGTGAATTGTCATATTCAGTCCATCCATTATTATTTCCTCCTAGATGGTTGTGACATCTAATTCTTTCAGGGCTTGTAAAGCATGAAAAACCCTATATCTCCACCATAATCTAAAACATTTAAAATGTTTTAAATCATATGGGTTACCCCAGATCACCTTCCCCAGCAAGAAACTAATTCAGACTGCCTTAAGTACAGCCTTTTTAGCAAACTGTGACCAATGTATTCACCTTTCTTATTCAGAGTGTAGTCCTGTTCTTGACATGGAAGGATACAGTAGCTACAGTTAAAAAAAACCATCATCAACAACAACAAACCCATAAAATAAAAAAAAATCCCACCCCAAAAACCATTGCATTATGCAGCAAGCAACATGTCTATACATCTACACAGACAAGGGAGTCCTGGCTCCAGCCATGCTCCAGCTTCCTTTTGGCTAATCTATTTCAGCAAGAGCTGGACAAGACAAAGTCTGATGCCTGCAGTCCTCCCAGTCCAGGTGGAGTCTCATTTTTCAGCCAGCAATCCCTTATTTCCTGTATCTGGAGCCTGTTCTGATTCTCCCAGCTTGGGGCCCCATCGGCCGTTCCTGTGCCACGACTCTCGCTGTGTGATTATCTACATTTGCTCACTTGTTCTGTGAGCATCCAGAGGCCACACTGCAGGATCTTTGTTGCTTTAACATGCACCAAATCCCATCAGTTCCAGTGCTGTGGCTGGCAGGGCAGGCTCTCATTCCTTAGTCACCCTCTCAAATGCCAAGGCACCGAGTTGCCAGCGCTGTCTGATTGCACCCAGAGCCAATTACATCAGCCTTCTGCCAACCTGGGGCTTATCTGCTCCCAGGAATTAATTCCTGTTTTGCTGCAATGCACAACCTAAAGTTTTAAGTTCCTTGGCCAATTTATTACAATTAGTCTTTCTGCAGTGTGTTTGGTCTTCTTTATAATTATCCCGCAGAGGCTGTGGTTCTGAGAATTGCTCCGTGCACTGCTCTGCTTCCCCAGCTCCCACACTTTGATGGAGAGGCAAATACCTGCTTTTCCACCCCCATTCCCTCCTGTACATGGAAATCAAGCACACTGAAGTAATTGAAGCAGCACTCAGTGCTCAGTTGTGTGGCACTGAGGGTGGGAGATGAACTGACAGGCTGGCAAACGTGCAGCTCAGCTTCTCCACTTTGGGAAGTTTGCTCACAATAGATTTCCTCTGATAGAATCACCTTGAGTTGGTTTGTCTGTTCATTTTCTGTTCATCTGTTCATTGTCATCTCACGTAACAGAGCAGCCCAGTGCTGTTCTGTTCATAAATACCACAGGAGGTGTTTTCCCACAGAACTTTCCAGAGTGCCCCTCCCCAGGTAATCCTCTCCAAGAGGGATGGGAACCCATCTGGAGGATGGCTCAACATCACCACCAGAGGAAGAAATTCACTGAGCTCTTGCTTTCACATCTATTAGCACCTAGATTTACTTTCTATGAAAAGTGGTGGGAACAGTGTTAGGGCACCAGTCCTGCTGGGAGACACGTAGAAAGAAGGAATTTATAGTGTTTAAAGAAGGGAAAAGACTTCAAGGGATGTCTCTTGAGGCTGACAGTTGGGGTAGGCTGCCTCAGGGCTGCGAGTGAAGGATTTGTGAGAAGCAAGCTGCCATTAGTTCCCAGGTTAGCAATCCCTTTTTCTTTCCCTGCAGAAGACAAAGGACTGGATGGATTCTGAGGTGCTCCTCAGCAGCATCTCCCTGGTAGACAGCAGGGTCAGCTGTCCTGGAGACAGGACTGAGAAATCTACTTTCCCTGAAGTTTCACCAAAAGGTGATGGCCTGACCCATGCAAAATCCTGATACTGACCCAATTTTACCATGAACAAAATTTCATTGCCTCTGGTACAGAAGTATTATTTGCCTATATTACTTAAGTCAAGATTTATAAAGTACCCAAAATTCTCTGAGGGACTGCCAAGCATTAAATTTATTAATGCATAAATTACACATGTGCAGGATATTTTGGCTGTACCTGTTCCCCTTCCTGAGCCTTTTCTCAGTCTGAGAACAAACCTCTTAGTTACTAGCCTCCCCAAGACGTTATGAGGCAAGCTCACCAAGAACAAGAGTTATTTCCCCTGTGGCATTTGAAGTTGCAGATGTGACTCTGTGAAGTCTGTAGTAACCCTAAGCATTTTCACAGAGAGCCATATGGCCATGCCAGGCAGGTGCTCTTCAAAGTCCTCAAGCAATTATCAGTGTGAGTCATGCCTGTTGCTTTTATTTCCTGGAACGTTTCACTCCATGGCTGCACATCACAAGCAAGTTGCTGGGAAAAGGACCATGTTCACATTTGGGATCTGTTTGCTTCTCTGAGGATGTTTTGATGCAACTGTCTCAGCCATTTCACCTTCAAATGGCCCCCTTTCCACAGATGACCAGTCATCCAAAACACCAGGGAGGTTTTAAGCCTGCTTGATCTGAGGGAAGCGGATGAGAAAAGACATGATGCAGGCAAATGTCACATTTGTGTCACTGACTGAAACCCTGCTGCCAGGATACATTATTCAGCACCTAGCAGACCTCCTGATAGAACCCTGAGCTGAACTCTCCTCAGAAGATCAGCCATCCGTGGCTTCCCCACAGCAAGTGGAAAAATTTGCTGCCACAACCCTGGGGTCAGAGAGAGGAATACCCACAGCCCATGGAAAAGCTTTATATGACAAGCAACACGTCCACTTTTTCCTTCATGGAGAATTCTCTGCTGGGATCCTGTATCTACATAGAAAAGGGAGTCCTGACTCCAGACCCTGAAGATAAGTTGGCCTCTTACTCTGCTAGCAAGTTTATGCCAATGGACAATAAGAAAACATCCTGGTTCTTTTTTCCCAGACATATTATTACTGCTAAAATATTTGATGCTAACAAGGGGAGAGCAGAAGCAGCTCTATCAGCTCACACCTTCAATCCTGGTCTTACTTCTCATCCTCACAGAGCAGTAGCAGGGCAGTAGCTGTTCCCTGAGCAGCCCTTCCCTGTGCTCTGAATCTGCAGGTACAGATAGAGCAGGACACAATCATCTCCTGTCACGAGCACAGCCTCACCTCCCAGCAGACAGAGGGAAAAGATGCTGGCAGGTTCTGATCAGGGTCTGCCCTCCTTGATCCTCTTAACTGGCTCTCTGCTAGAATCTGTTTTGGGGGTAATGGAAAGGAAAATTGAGTTAGACCTTTTTAAAGGGTTTGCTAATGAATTTATTCATGAAAGACTGCAAGGCCTGAGTTTTCCATCAAGCACCACCACAGGCTTAGTTAACCAATACTCACCTATGACTTCTACCAGAAAAGCCAGGATGCTGCTTTCCTATTGCTTCACTGCCTTTTAAAATATCTTAGCCATGTCCTGTCCCTGGAGAGCATCAGAGCATCTCCCCCAGTAATGGGATCAGCACCAGAGAAGACCCTGGCACAGTTTATGCAACTCCTAAACTTCTCATGCTTTAAGACATCTCCTTTGCAACTGCAAGACACCCCATGCCAAAAAGCCAAAGCTCTCCATTCCATTCCATTCCATTCCATTCCATTCCATTCCACTCCATTCCATTCCATTCCATTCCATTCCATTCCATTCCATTCCATTCCACTCTCTCACAGTTTTCAAGCATGTCTAGACATACAGAACTATCCACTGCTGCTTGCTCTTTTTGAAATTTAAATTAAAAACTATGCCAGCCACTCTGTATTGGGCATAAGAAATATATTTCAAATATATACCAGAACACAGACTGTGGGGCTGGCAGGCCACACAATCTGTTACAGAGACCTTTGGGGACTGCAAACTCAACCACTGTGTCACAGAGAGGCCAAAAGGCAAAAACCAGGTCATAAAGGCACAGAAAGTCATACAACAGGCATATGGCTTCTGAGATCAGAGCCAGCAGACCTTTTACTTTTAAAATCTCTCACAGTGTTACAGCTGGAGCTCCCAGCGCACAAAGAGTTGTATTACCAGATCATCAGTCCAAACCCTTCTGGGTGTGTGCCAACCACAAAGTGCTGGAGAGGGAAATTTTATTTTTGGTTTTGTTACATCTGTCCCAATCCAAAGACAAGGTGCTGACCAGGCACAGCCCAGAGATGCTTCTGTTCCCAGCTAGACAGCCCAGCTCAGACCCCAAGGCCACCCTCACAAAGCACACTAGGTTAAGCAATAAAACTGTAAAACTGATGGGGTGACCCTGGTGGACTCTCGGTGCTCACCAAAGCAGCTCGGTCGCTCCCTTCCTCAGCTGGACAGGGGAGAGAAAATGCAATGAAAGGCTCATGGGTCAAACCTTTTCTCTTACTCCTCTCTCCCAGCTGCAGCTGTGCAGGTTTTTCCCCCCCTCTTCTTCAAAACACAGAGCCAGGGACAGTCCTCTGAGTTACCTTTGCTGCCACAGGACCCATCCACCTTGTGATCAGAAGGGAGAGTATGACACACGCAGATGATTAATGACAGCAGTAATTAAGAAGGTGGCTGATTTTCACATGTAAAGTCCTTGCTGTTCCCCTTTGGACATCGGCTTCTGCAGTCAGGTAACTCCTGGTGATGCTTGCAGCAGTGATTTATCTTTCTATCAGTGAATGCATGGGATGTCTCACTTCTGGCTGCCTGGGGATTGCAGCCCTCCATCCTAATCAAGAACTCGCTGGGCAGAGAAGGTGCTCAGGTTTAATGCCTGAAACTCCTGAGTTGTTGGGGAAAAGGTATGGTCCAGTGGGTAGAAATGTCAGGGCAGGTTGAAATGAGATGAACTTCCACAAACCTTTGGTTTAAGTGTTGGACAAAATATTCTAAATAATTACAGGTTTTTTGCCAACCCTAGCCATTACCTTTAGCAGATATTTTTTATCATCTTGTTTGGGTGTTATCAAACACTTCTTGTTCTATCTTTTTAAATTAAAAGAGAGTACTTCAAATATATCCAAGATTTACTGTAATCTTGTTAGAAATAAAGTAGGTTACAGTAACTTGTTGGAACCATCAGGGAAATCACAGAGTAGTCCAGAATGGTTGCAATGTCCAGAGGAACGGGGCAAGCAGCAGGGAATGGCAGGAGGTCCAGGGAGAGTGAGTGGGGCAGTGTTTGCTGCTCAAGAGCCCTTCAGAGGGATTCAGCTGAGCTCTCCCCATGCTCTTTCTCCCCAGAGACCATCCATGACTGGTGACAGAACCAAGCCTGGAATGAGGTGCCAGGCAATGAGCAGATGCCTCAAAGTCATCCAAGAGTGAAAAAGGCTGGATGGCCACAAGACCTCGTGGCACTTAGAACACAACCACAACACCAAGGTGTGAAAGATGCAAAAAGACAAATCTGAAAGCTTTGGCAACTTTTCCTCCATCAGGCAAACAGATATTGGCATCTATGTCTGCTCAGGCTTTGCCTGGTGAATAACTGATGCATTTCCATGTGGTTTCTATTCAAAACTGACTTTAAAGTTCCAATATTTCCTGATATTCTTAAGGATTAGAAGTAGATAATTGTGATTTTTGTAACCAACAAAGAGTCTACATCAACACAGACCTGGAAGTTAAAAAAAAAAAGAGAAAGAAAGAGTGAAAGGAGAAACAAAGGCATCTCTAATAACCGTGGCAGGAACTAGACAGACATTTCCTTCACACTGAGCTGTCAGTAAGTAAAAACATATTGTGGCAGGCTGCAGTTTACCTATGCTTGCATGCAGGCATGGGAGGCTCAGTGGGACTAATTACGAAAATATGATTATAATGGATTAGTAATTCTGTCAATCAGACACATGCATATGGTAACAAAAGAGCAATGGGTAAAAATGCCACAGGACTGGAGGTTTTAATGCTGTGGGTTAGTACCCAAAGCATGTCTCATGGGAGAAAAAAAATTTCAGTTATGCTGGGGGAGAATTGCTGGGATTGTATATTAATCAGAACTCATGTATCAGATCTGTGGTTCAGAAACACATTAAAACCAGCTGTAAAGCCATTTTTACCCCTTCTCTGTAAAAGTGGTTTTGACATACTTGGAAAGGGTGTGATTTCAAGTTGCACTAAAAGTTCCAGCAGGCAGAACTGGTAAACCTCAGCATTAGATGGGCCTGTTCAAACAAAAGAGAGTGTGACACCTCAACCACCAGGGACATTTCATTAATCTTTGAAATCACATTCTAGAATCAAAGAACAAGAAAATCTGGGGAAAACATTGCAATTTAAAACGGGAGAAGAAGAAAGTGCCTTTGACTCTGTTTCCTTAACGGATCTTCTTCCTTTTCCTGCTCACCCATGCCTGGTTTGCTATTCAGAAGCCTGCAGGAGAGCTGGACTATGGTCAGGATGTCTCAGGGAAGGCAGCCGAGGACCTGTCCCCTGCCTCCTTTTCTATAGAAAAGCACCATGAAGTAATTTATTCTGTAAAACAATGTGATTTTTGTAAATAACTGCAAGCACTTCAAACTCCATTCTGTGCTTTGCAGCTCTGCCAACACGTGCCCCAGTGGCCTGGCCAGCTCTTGGCACATGAACGTGGGTTTTTCACCATTTCTGTTCCTTGCTAGCTCGGGGGGTCTGAGGCAGCTCCCGTGTCTCTGGGCCAGCCTGGATGGCAGTGCTGGTCCAGGGGAAGCAGCCACCTCCTGGCTCAGCCTCCACAAGCCAAGGGGAGCCAAATGCAGCTGGGATCAGATCCCTGTGAGGTTTGGGAGCGCTGGCATCTGGAAAATTGGGATGCTTCAGCTTCCCTGGATTTCTCCTCTCTCTTTTTTTGGGACGGAGGGGGCTGGGAGAGCAGCCTGTCAGTCTCTAGAACCAGGTGACTGCCAGAGCATTGTTGATGAAAAAAGTATCATCTCTTTCTTACAGCTGGTATAAAACCAGCCACTTAAAGTCCTTCTCCTAATCCTGGGTGGTTGTCTCAGGTACTGGCACCAAAGCAGAAGGATGAAGAGTTTGTACAGAATCGTTGACCATAAAGCAAGGCTGTGACAAGACACTGGGAACAGATCAAGTGAAGACAAAAATGTTTGTATATTCTTGGTCTTTCCTTTGACCTGACACTTTGCAGGTGCTTCAGGAGGCACTGCATCAGTGACTGAGGGGACAGAGAAGGAAAACCTCAACTGAAACACAGAGAATAGCTCAGAATAGTTTTGCACTCTCTTGTGATACCACCTTGTTTTTTCTCAAGTGAAAATGTGGAGTTTTTTCATTGGAATTGTACTGAAATCATTCCTAAGACTGGATTCAGGTATTGGGCCTGTGAGTTGCACCTCTGCTAGGATGGAGAAGAAAGAAGGGAGCAAGCTGACACAAACAGCAGCTAAATACATAATAAAAAGGTGCACATTGAAATGGAAGATCTTAATTTTGAATGTAATTTCTATCCTACAGCCCAGCAGGTAGAGACATAGACTTTATGCTGGCAAAGGCACAACTGAAAAAAAGCCATCAAAATCAGAATTTCTAGCCCATAAAGATGTGCTCCTAGTCCCAGTCTAAAGCATTGACCAGCAGGAAGTGCCATCAGGAAAAAAAAAAGATAATAAGGCAATAAAAAGATAAATCCCATATAGGTGGGAATAAAATCTGTCCAGTTTGACTGAGACTTCTCTCCCTGTTCAGCCAAGGGAGTGATTTGTACAACATCATTGTACCCCATGATTTGTACAACAAAATAACACAGACAGCTCCCTGCAACAACCTCACTGAAAACCTATTTGAGTGAAAAGACTGTGGAGAGAGAGGAGGAATCAAGGTACAGTGAGATGAACCCCAGGCACAAGGTCTCCTTTTTGTGAACACCTTCTTTCACTGCTTTGTGCCACAAAAATCCCAGTGCTTCAGCAGCAACAGACTGAGCATCAGCTCAGGGGCTTCCTTGGGAGCTCCTTCCTGACTGGCACAAACAAATTGTCAAAAGCAGGAATGTACAGAACTTCAGGATCTACAGTTTTGAGCAGATTCTTGGGCCATCAGTTCCAATTTGTGCTTGTTCTCATGTACAAGTGGGTGAGCAGTAAGCACAGGTGTGGCTGTCACTCTTGTAGAGTAACTTCCTTCCACAAACAAGTTGTCCCTGCTGAGAATTTTCAGAACCTGCTACTTACTGTTTGTCCCTAAATGAGCAGCTGAGGGCCCCTATGTGACCTGTGCTGTGATTGCAAGGGCTTTCCCTGAGCTTAGGTTTCAGATTAAGTAATTCACAAAAATGGATTTTTTTTTTTTTTACTGCAGAAGTGGAATGGCTACTGCTGGAGGGGAAGAAAAAAAAATTATTTCAGCTCATTTTGAGACATCACTGTGGTTCAGAGGAAAAGCCAACAAAGGGACCATGTAAGCAAGGATAAGCTGTGGCAAAACTTGTAAAATATGATTGTTTGGTAAAATGCCATCAGGCTGATAGGGGCATTTTGGATGGCAGTGAATCCAGCTCGTGCATGGTGCCCTCAGCCCAGTATATTTTATATCAGAGACAAACATTCAAAAACCCTTGCTAGCTCTTTGAAGCCATGGCAGGAAGTTTGTCCCTGTGGTTGCTCAGTGTGCATTTACACTGCCCTCAAGTCTCCACCTGTCAAAAGCCCAGCACTGATTTGATTTCCAGGATCACCTGTTTCAGAGACCCAGTAAAGTCATTTGGACTTGGAAGAGCCTGTTGTAAGTGGATGCCCCTACAGGAGCTGCCAAGGGGTTGTTGTATCCCCTGAACAAGTCCTTCTGAAGGCAGTAGATTTACAGCTGATTTTAATAACCTGTGTGGTTTAAAGCCTTGCCATTTTTGTGCACCATGCAAACATGCTCTGGACTTTTACCCAATACAAGTAGAGAAAGCAATTCAGTCCTTGTGAGACCTGATGAGGCAGATCCATGAAAGGAACAGGATCATGCTCCTGGCTAGGAATCCTCCTCTTTAGAAAGTGCAGGGACCTCCTAAATAGGTAACTAAGGGCTAATCTCTGATATCAGGATCACTTTGATCAAGAAGTGCCACCACAGGATCTAAATTTTAGATAGCAGTTTAAAATTTTCAGTTTTCATGAGACTTTCAGAAAAGAGGATTCTGAGCACTTCAACCTCCCTCTCTCCACTGGCAAGACGCCTGTATGCACTTAGGATTGGACTATTTAGCCAAATCCAGTACTCTGAAATGATGGAGCAGTAGGATGTAAATAGTTCAGATGTTGATGATATCACATATTTCATTGTCCTGCTGAAAAGATAAATTCAGCTTGCTCCTTGCACAGGCCTCCCCACGTGTCTAATGAGACTATTTCCATGTACTTGGTGGCAGACACAAGAGAGGTGATGGAAGGAGCCAATTTTGGGAAGGACATTGGAGATTAATCAGCAGGTGCTCTCCCCTCCATGTACATGTTCTCTGCTGAAAGGCACAAGCCCACTCAGAGCCCTGCTGCCCAAAATCCCTGCAGGCTATTGCAAAATGCAAGCCAGAGGCCAGCTGATTAGAAAGGCACTACAGCAGGATTGATTTGGGGTCCACATCTTACATTTCAAGTGAGCAGAGTTCAAAGCCAAGCTTTAAAGGGAAACCAGCTCAGGCAGCAGGGAACAGATACGAGGCAGGAATTGTGTAGCAATGGATTCTGCTGTGGAGCTGGGGCTGGGCTCTGCCAGGTGGGCTCAAAAACCACAGGCACGTGCCTCAGCTATGGGTCAGCACCTCCATCAGCTCTGAAATCCAGGCTGGGAACATGCTGCTCCATCCCAGGGTTTAAATCAGGTAAGGTAATGTCACCACTGCAGAATTTCCCCCTCTGAAGTCAGTAAGGAATTCCCGTCAACATTAAAGGATTCTTGAAAGAGTCCCAAAGCTGTCATCTCAATTTTTTTGTTCAAACCTGACTGTGTTAGGAAGGAACCTGGTAGCAGCACTCACTATGAGCCCAATTTACCAGGCACAAGGATAAAAATGCACCTGAGAGCAATGGTGTTTGTCCTCTAAACACAGAACTTCTAAAGGGCTCCACTACGTCAGGAATGTTGTTATTCATAACTGCACTGGTTCGACCACTTCCATGGTTTTTAGGAAACAGCAGTCTTAACATCTGATCTTGAATTTCTTAAAGGAAAATGACAATAACAATAAATAAATAAATATTCTAGTGCAGTGACAACGTAGGAAATATTACAAGGAAAAATCACTGGGAAACAATAAATAATCCCCAATCTTTCACCTTGCTTTTTCTCTAAAACTCTGTCGCCATACTTTTACTACTTTCCTATAGATCACATTTCTTTGGCTCAGCAAACTGGAGCTTTTCTGATATTTCATTACCCCGTGAACACAGCTACTGCTGTATTAATGACAACAATACTGTTTCTCAAGGACAAATAAATGTATTTTGATGATATCTGAAACGGAAGAGAGGAAATAACCTCGAATCTGAGATAAAGAAAGCATAAAAGAAAGGTGCATAATTAGCATAGGAGTAAAGAGTTTTATATGATGAAAGGGGTTTTATTAGAGAAAGGGCTTTTCTTGAAAGAAGAGTTTGTGTGTCCAAATCAGTCTGATTTTCCTGTGTTGTGCGCTTTACTCAAACCTCTCCCTTTCCCTATAACCTCTCCCAGCATCATTCACTCTCTGAAGGCTGCCAGCATTTACCTCCCTGCCAAGGTGTTCTCAGATTCCAGCAATCCCCATTAAAAGGCAAGGTTTCCAATTGCTCCTAGTCACAAGAGGCAGTATCTTCCACATCCTCTCTCCACCTATTTCCTGTGTAACTAATTCCTCCAGATCTTACAGGGACTCCTCAGTTCAAACACCAGCTCTGCCAAGGTCAGAGCCCTCCCACGCTCAGCAGCGCTGGATGCAGATCCTTTTTCATCCCCTCCTCTCCCACTGGAAATAAGGATCAGGGAAAAACCCTTCTCTCTCATTTTTACAACAGTTTTGTTCAGCTAGAGCTCTGCTACCACCTTTCAAATGGTGGCAACTGCTGGTAATTGGAATAAAAAAAAACAAGTGGAGGAGTTTATGACTCCAGTTGAGAGCAATAGCCCCTTATTTACAGGGCTACAGATTCTGCTACAGCCACACACCAAGAGCAGCATTCCCCTCTTCCCTTTTCCCCAGGAAAATGGGACCACTCACACTCTAAAGGAGAACCCTTCATAAGATGCATGGCAGAGTGTGCCTGCAGCTTGTCAAGGCAAAGTAAGAAAAAGATTTTATTGGTATCATTTTATTTCCAGTTAAGTCCTGTAAAATCAATCTCTGGGAAGTTCCAGTAGTTGATGTCTGCATTTACAGGCTAATGCAGCGAGCGGGCATAGCTGGGAATAGATAGCTGTAAAAAGAGACAGCAGCAATGCAAATTGGACTGAATCACAAAATTATGCCCTGAATAGCACGGCTGTAAAAACAGCAAAGGCGGAGAGAGTAAAACTGAGATATCCCTGCCTACAGCATGGTGTGTAAATACTGTGTGGAAGCAGGTATAGAGGCAGGGCAGCACTGGAGCACACAGACCTTCCTCTAGGAAATTGTTACAGGCTTTTGGAAATGAGTTTGTATCCAAAGACAGCAGAAGCCCCAAACCACACAAAAATGCTTATGCATGCAAAGCTCCAACTGCACGTAAAAAACTCTAAACTTAAATTTTTCTAAATAAGTCCTGCTGTGTTTTTGAAGTCATGTACCAAAAAAAAAGGAAAAAAAAAGGAAAAAAAAAAAAGAAATCAGGTCCTTTCAAGTCTCCAGGTACAATTTACTATGCACTCCACAAATTCACTCGTTCAGTTCAAATTGGACCTCAATCCTTTTGCTTCCTTTGTGGCTGCAGAGCAGGATCCAAACACGCTGCAAGTTTCAATGTACCATCCCCGCTGAGCAGGCAGCACTACAAAGCACTGATAACTCAACCTTTCCCTTTAAACATGAAACAGCATTTTGAGCCAGGACCTGTGGGCTTTTTCTTAGTTTGGATCCCATTTTAGCTGCTGCCTAAAGCAGAATGCCTGGAGCATAAATGAGAGGGCAAACATCTAAGTCAGAGGTATTCTGCTAACTCTAATTTATATTTCAACTAACTAAAATCAAAACACAGGGAATTTGAAAGAAAAGCTGTGATTGTCAGGACAGCCCATGGCCCAAAAAGGAGATGTAGCAGGGAGGCTGTGCCTGCTGCTGCCGTGAGGCTGAGTGGGACCTTAAGTGAGGCTGCACATGGGATGAGCATGTGTTTGACCTTTGAAATAATTCCCTCTTTGTGGAAGCAGAAAACTGACTTCATACCCACAAAAAGTGTTCTTCCAAATAGATAATGACCAGTTCCAGGAGCAGAAATTGGAAACACTCATAACTTACAGCAGACATGGTTTGTGTGGGTCAGGAACAGAGAAAATTCACCCACAAAGAAAGCTGCTGTTCTGCTTTGCTTTCTCTCCAGCCCTTTCCCATTCCTGGTTCTTAGGAAATCTCAGGATGCTCCTCATTCCCACACAAGTCACCAGGCAGGTGCCACCAGCTTTAGATATCACCTTTCACATCTTGCTCCATGCAGTTCTTGGATTTTCTTCAGTCCATTAATGTCTTGCTTTTTAGCCCCACATTCCATTTAGCAACTCCCTCCTTTTTAACAGGAATAATATAATTTTCAAACTTTTCCAAACAGCTCCATTTTTTATCCTCCTCCCAATTATACTGACCACCACTGGTTTTATTTATTTCTCTAATATCCCTCCAGTACTGCAGCATGCACAAATACAAACTTTACTTCAGCTCTTTCCACAGTACCACATTAATCTCCCTCAAAACTCATTTCACCATCCACGTGGATTCTTTTAAAAAATTCAGTTAAAGGAACGATCCTGAAGTTTTATTTAATATTGGACACATTATTTCATGGCTTGTTTTTTTAATGGTAAGAGTTTTTTAACTAGCATCTGGCAGAGGAGGATGCATCAACAAGCATCCGTACTCAAAACACAGCAAACATTGAAAGTGTCACTGGTGTTGTGTATGTGGTTGTATTGACAGCAAATGAAATATAATGGAATAAATGCCACTTGCTGCATTTTTTAATGTCAATCTAAATCTGGTTTTTTGTCAACAGGACAAAAAGGCTCTGTGTCTTTGGTGCTGCACCTGGTACAAGACAGCAGGACAGGCAGAAAGACATGCTAGGTGTGACTGAGGCTGCGACAGGGATGTTCCCTCTGTGCTGAGACAGATAAAAATATAAAATTTATCTTTCCAGATAAAAAACAAAAGTAAAGGAACCCCCTGACAGAGCTTGCAAAAGTTGGGTTAAGTTTTTTCTAAGGCCAAGACCACATGCTATTGCCCAGCACACAGCTCCTTTCAGAACTCTCTCACAAAATCTTAGCTCCTTCTCTAAGGTCTGCTGCTCTTAACACGGTGACTTCAAGAGTTCCAGCTGCCCAGCCATCCATGGCAGGCTGGGAAAGGGAAAAAGAGATGGAAAATATATCCCAGCCCCTGTGGTATTCATTTGTTATAAAGTTGGGAAAAGTTGAGTGCTTGTGGCTACTGGGCGTTCCGAGTTTATCAATGCCTTTTCTCTTGCAATATTTAGCAGGATGAATTTTTAACCACAGAAAACACTCCCTACAAAATGAGCTTATCCCTAATGACTCACAACTTGCAGAGGTGAGCAAAGAACAATCTTTTACTGCTGAAATTTTAACATTCCTTTGGGGGATCCACAACAAATTGTTTTCCAGGTCAATTCATGCCCCTGCTCCGTGTGATCCATAAAGAGTCCCACTGCTAACAGATGACTGCAATAAAGTTACCTTTCTAATCAGGTCAGAGGAGGCAAAATAATCCCTTTTAAATGACCCCGACCAAAAACCACATCATAAATCCACCTAGAGTTTTTAAACAACCCCAAGGAAGAAAGTGCAGGGAGAGCACCAAAATAAAAATATTCTGAGAAACTTTGGAGTCCTGTAGAGGAGAAACCATAATTTTCTTCTCCCCACAAGGCAAGGAATTCCCATAGCATCAGTTTGCAATTGAACCTGTCTTTTATACCCAAAGCACACAAAAGAAAGGACAGCTAAATGACCACAGCATGTCCCCAATAATTTGCATTTAGGCAGACACTAGCTTTCAACAATTTCCCTTTTCTTGGGCACATGAGGAAGAGATGAAGCAAAACAATAGAAAATGAAGAGTAAATACATTGGTTCATTTGACATTTATTCTGAATATTCATAATGCAGAGGCGCCCACATCCCCCATTGCTGCACTCACAGCAGAAAATAAAGGAGATTTTCAAATGCACAAGTGCAGCTGCCTTCAGTCACCACAGAGCACAAAGCACTCAGCATGCACCTTCCTTCTGGCCTGCTCAAGCAAATATGCATCATGAAATAATAGATCAGCTCCTGAGGAAATAAATGCACACATTTACTTCTATACCAGCTCCAAGAAATTGCATCACATCCTGCCTGAGCTAAATCAGGGCACATAATGTATGAACAGATAGGGTTTGTGCAAACAACATGACAAATAAATAGTTATATATAGAGACAACATCACTCTGAGGTTTTACAAGACAAATAAATGTAAGTTGTAAACACTTCTGAAAAATAATTAGCTCAGCAGTTTGCTTGGGTCTTTGTGTCTTTTCACAAGTCTGTAGTAAAATGAAGTAACCTCACCTCAAGCTACTTTTGGTTTTCTATCACTCTGAGAAACCTTTTTGAATTTGTTAATATTTATATTCCTGCCTTGAATAGCAGCTCCATTATGGAGCTGGGCTCCATTGGGCTGGCTGGTCTCCACATGGATACCCATGAAAGGAGCAGCTCGTGCTTAAAGTGCTGATTTTGATTTATTTACAGCTATTTTCTCTGGTCAGAAGGGGAAACAATTGTCTGAGCTGAATGCATGGTCAGCAAGTAACAACTCTTCACATTAAGATGTTTTCACTCCTCAGCTGAATGTTCAAAGTGCATGTTTAAAAGGAAACAGTGAACGTTGCTGCTGAAAGCATGGAGCAGTGGAGGTGCCAAAAGTGACATCAATGTCTCAGGAAAGGGGGGTCTGCCAGACCTGCAGCTCAAGCAAACACATCCTGCTTCCAGAGAGAGGCTCCCACACAGCCCAGCTATTCAGGTAAGAGCTCACAAACCCTGGACACCAAATGCATATTTATTCCTCATCCAGCCAAGCCAGACCCACAGCCAGCTGGAAAATGCTTTTTTATGGACTAAACAACCATGGAAGATACCATTAAATGTCCCTCCATTAACAAACTTCATTTCAGTCGCTCTGTTGCAATGGATTTTTATTCCATTAAGCTCAGTGTACTCTACCCACCCCTAGAAAGAAGAGCATGTGATAATGTTTAGTAAGCAGCCATCAATCTACATTTCTGGCACTGCTCTGGAGGTCTGAGCAGCAGAGATCACAGTCATGCATTTACAGTGGATTCCTAAAGCCTCCAGCAAGCCAGTTGCACTTGGTTTTGTGGCTTTTGGCTGGGTTAACTCTTCTTTGCTGTCCCTACTGCTTATTTTCCTGAGCTCTGAAACTGCTATTGTAAGCAACCAAAGAAGCAGCAGGGTCCAAATGATAACTGGCCTTCAGCTGCTATCTTGTCTCTGCAAAGGCATTACCCAGAGAAGCCTCAAGCAAGTAAATACAGCACTGCTAAGTCAGAGACAGCCCTTCATTGGCTGCAAGCAAGGATTACCAAATCTCAGATGGAAGGATCAGACTTTGATTCAAGAAACAAATCGATGCATGAGCAAATGAAGAAACAAACCAACTGGGATGATGTTAGAGAGGTGACTCATTCAACCAACAGCCCTTTAGCAAGGCAGGAGACCTCCCTGTAAAATGAATTCCCTTCTGGATTATTGCCTCCCAAAGCAATAACATAAATCCATCTAACATTTAAGCAAAGGGATATTGGATTTGACAGATCAACAATGATCGTGTTTGTCTACAGAGTTATAAGGTCACTAACTGGAGAGCCAGCTGAGAAAAGCAGGTGCTTGTGGAAAGGAGCCAGATATCACAGGGCAGCTGAAGGAGATTAACCTTTGAAGGAAACAAAAGATATTAAGAAATCATCAAGGCAGAAGCAGACCCACAGGACCCAGCAGTTAGTTTTTCATTGCTAATAAGAGATACAGTAAAACCTGTGTAATTCTGCAGTCGTTTGGTGGGATTTGGTTTTGTGGATTTTTTTCCTCGAGGTGGAGATCAACTGCCAGATCACACAGTCTAAACACCATGGAGCAGTCACCATACAAAATAAATCCTCCTTCAAAGCAGAAATCAAGCAGAAATCTAGCAAGTCCAGGTCAAGAACCTCCAATCCCACCCACAGACAAGTGATTTCTGATACCATTAATTTGTTTAAATTCATTTGCACCTTTAGGGGTATTTTTTTTGCCTGATACTCCTATCATATTGTGCTTTGAATTCCATATAAATGGAGAATGTGTCTATAGTAAATAAGTGTATTTTTAACTTTCCTTTGGGTGACAAGAGGAATATAGCAGCAGGAGTGTACAGGATGGGAACAGCACTTTGGTCATTTCTTGAAAAACAAGTCATTGGTCCCCAGGTTAGTCACACTGACTGGCAAAATCTGCTACTGGTGCAGGCAATTTCTAATCATAAAAAATGATCATGTTAAGAAGCTGAATTGGTCTCAGAGAACAGCTGAATTTACCACATTCAAGCTGGATACTTGAAATTATCATCAGACCTTAAAATTCTGCTGAAAATCTCCACAAATTCTGCCAGGACCTCCAGCCTTCCAGAACACCTGATATCTGCTGTGACAGAGAGAAACAGCTGAAGTTTTCACTGTGGGCTGCCAGCACCACTCTACTTTGAAAACCAAAAAAGAACAACCTGGTACCTAAACCCAAAAATCCCCATGAGCTCTCCCAGTGCCTCGTGCACAGCACACTGCCCTGTTTTTTGCAGGCGAAGTTTTGAGTTCTGCAAATGCTATAAAGACGTGAAAGCAGCCAGTTTCCTCTGCTGCTTTCACTTTCAGCACTCCAGGTTTGGAGAGGATCGTCCTCTGAGCTGCAGCTCTGCCAGCACTGAGCTCCTGCTGCAGTGCCTAATCCCAAACTCATACTGCCAGCATCACTCAGCACCTTACAAGCCTCGTGCCAACATTGCTTCACCTTCTCAGGTAACTGCAGGACCTCCAGCCCCAGGGTGAAAAAAAATGAATTATCTAGCCCTGTGCAGACCTGGGAGCAAAGCTTAGGAAATTCCTGCATCACCAGCTGCTGTTCAGATTCCGTTTTTTCCCCTCCTCCAGCCTGGAAGGGCTGAATTAACAATTGCAATAGTGCCTGCAGCTTTCTCAAAGAGGCTCTGAGAAAAAAGGGAGCAGACATTAAGTAGGCAAGCAAGGATTAGTTATGCTCATTTGGGGAGACTTAATCCTGAGAAGAGGTAGCAGAGCTGCACAAAGAAGCAGACAAAAGGCTCAAAATGCAATTCTAATGGAGAAATAAAGAGCACCTCTCACCTGCAAACTCAGCCCATTCCAACATGATTTCACTAAACTCTTTTCCACTCAAATTCTGCTTTTCTCCTCTTTTTAGTCGTGTTCCTTTTATTCTGTGTTGGCCGCCTTCATTTTTTATTAATTGTACTTCACCCCCATTACGATTTTTCTCGGTAAAGTTTTTTAGCCGATTGCAGCAACTCACATCTCTCCTGACTTGCTGCTAGGAGTTGATGGACAGCAGTGCTCATTATTTCACAGGTGCCCTCCTTTTGCAGAAGCTGCACCATTTACAATACAAGGGAGAGTGTGGTGGTGGCAAAGGGATTTTTCTGTCTGAGCCGGAACCTTGTGCTAAAATTTTCAATATTTAATCCATGCCCTCTGTGTAGGAAGATCAGGATCAGATCTTCTTGTACACATACCTACATCCATGCAAGAAATACCATTAGACCACAGTGTCTGCTGGTGTAAAAAGATGTAAGTCCCTCAGGAGAATGGTTTCTGCTCCAGGATTGTTTTTGAGTGTATCAGACAGCCACTGCACCAGGGTTACAGCAGTGCTGAATTCAACAGTTTTACACCTGGGATGCATCTAGCCCAATTGGCTGCATTTTCAAAGAGGTTTTGAGCCAGTTTCTAAAGCTCTGAGCTTTATTCTTTCCATCTGCACGTATTTTGCTCGTGCCATCCTATTTCATGCTTCCCTTCCTGACAAAACCTGCCCTTCAGAGCACAAGCTGCACCCCCATACACCAAATGGGGGGCACAGCCACTGGCTCAGAGCCTGGCAGGGCAGGAGCCTGGGCACACATCACAGCAGGAAGGGCCACGGAGGTGTGCAGCACTGGGATAACATTGTTCCTACAGTGCTGCAGGATTTCAAAAAACAAATTCGATACATTTCAGAGCTGGAAGCAAAGTGCCAATAAAAAGATCAGTCAGAGCTGTTTTACCAGGAGCTTGGCATCCACTGAAGAGGACAGCAACAAAAGTAAAGAGAGAAATAGAGAAAGATGGGTCCCCAGAGATTGGGAGGACTAAAGGAAATAATGAGGCATTTGTTTTGGAGCCTGGAAATTGTATGATGAAGTATTTCCTTAAATGAGCAGACTGCAAGTAAAACAGAGTGTGGTACCCTCATTCATGTATGGCAGGGGCTTGCAGGAATCTCCTGCCTGCCTTCAGCTGGTCACGAGCAGAAGGAGCACTGGCAGATCATTTTAGAATAAAAAGAGTAAATAATGAGGAGTCCAGCTGCACAGTACAAAGCAGCACAGTGAGATACCCATTAGAGAGTACGAATTGCCCCCCAGACAGAAGCAAAACATAACATCCCACACTGATGTTCAGAACCAGTCCTTGCTACCCCACTGCTAGGGTATTAAATCTCCATCCCTGTGTCACAGCAGAGACAGGCACAAACAGGAGTGTGGCAATACTTCAGCAGGATGTTCCAAGCTTAAAAGTCACTTACAGTAGAACGAAACCTATTCAGTGCTTATTTTCCACAGGTTCAAGTCGACAGTCCTAAGCAGATGGCTGCTGTTAGCATAAAATGAGCACCTGAGGAGGGAAGGGGAAGCAAGTAACTCCAACCAGCCATCTGCTTCTTAATTTCCAAGCAAAGGGCACACAGAACCAGGAGGCAGCACCAGCTCTCCCCACGCTGTGCCATGCCTGCCCCATCACTGAATCGTCAGCATCAGTTAATTCCCCCATTGTTGCATTCCCACGCAGTGCCTGGGAGCCAGGGATGATTGTGCCATGTGTCACTGCTTGCTTTTCCAGAGAAAGTGTTCCCCCCAGCCAAAATACTTCATTTGCAAATCACACCTGAGCAGAAGTTGATAGGGAAAGCTGGCTCCATCTGTACTTACAGTATCTCCCTGGCTTCAGCAGGACATAAGCGAGTACTTAAACACTTCACAAACCAAACCCTTGGAGCAACGTGTACCTTTCTTTCAAACAAATGTATGAATTAATCTTGCTCCAGACTGTAAATGTTTATACATTACCAGTTATTTATGAAAGCTTTTGCGCTGCATAATTTACAAATGACAAAACAAAACTGTCTGCTTCTGAGCCGCAGACACTCGCTTTTCCTCTTCAAATATTCACGGCTCCTTTTGTAGGGAATCACACATGACTTCAAATGTGGGTGCTCTCTAGCACCCAGAGCCTGCTGCAGCCCAAAACTGCTGACAGAAAGACGAAGAATGATATGGGAAGTTTATAAATATAAGACGTGCAATCTGTTCGCAGCAAGTGTCAAAAAGTCAGTGAAACTCAACAGACAAGAAATTATGGCATTGAAAGAGACCAACGAAAGAACAAGGAAAAGGAGCAACTTTCACATTTCTTATGGAGTAAATAAAATACTGAGAATCAAAGCACCGCAACTAAAAAAACGCATACAATCAAAATAATATACATTTCAATTATTTAAGAGAGAGGTTCCCTGGGTAGCCTGAAAAATACCAAGTGCCAATTTGTAGCAAGGGGAGACACGTGTTGTGCATGTGAAATTCATGAAAAAGTGATAGCAGGGATCAAACATGCAACAATTTGAATGACAGAGATTCCCTTGCTCAACTCTCCACAGTCCTGCTGTCATTGCCCACCTGACAAGATCAGAAAGGAAGACAATGGTGACCATGGGGGGCCTGGGTTTGCCTCCTGTCAAGGCAAATGCTCCCCAGAGAATACATCAAAACATTAAATTAATCTTTAATCTTCTGAGGGAAAAGAAAAAAAAACCTATGAAGAGGTAAAACAAGTAAACAAGTCAAAATTCAACCAAGTAATTTCTCCTCTTAGCCAGGAAAGACCCTGCTGTCCATGGATTATTTAAGTTAACTGACAGATAGTTTCATCAAAGCCTTGTCTACAGGAAGAAGAAAGGAATAATGCAACTTTAAATGCTGCTAACTGCTAGAAGGTCATAAAGATTAATGGTTTACCCTCCTGTAAATACCATTCTTTATAACTGATCCCCATGAGATTTGCTGAATGCTCAATAACCTTTCTCTGGTGGATGCAAGCAAAATCATCAGCACCACCTCGAAACCCAGTTTATTCACAGGCTAAGAGCACTGTGCCTGCAAATCCACCTCAAAAGTGCTGTTCCTTCTCTCCCCATTTCTGCAGGTTGGTAGTAATGAAGATGCTGTTGTGATGGAGAATCCTCCCAGTCAAGGCTGAACTCTAGAAGTGAACTTGAGAAGAGTTCTCTGAGCCAAAGCTCACCAAGCTGGCCTTGTGGGCACAGCACAGAAGATGAAATGTGTACTCTGGGCTCTGCAGGATTACTGCTGGAGAGACTCCTTCACCTGCAGCTCGAAGAAAAACCAAATGTTTGCACTGAACCAGGCAGTGACTTGGCAAATGAAAACAGGAGCCACATCTGCTGTTAAACCACTTGCAGTTTTCTCAACTTCCGAGTCACTGGGGATCCCATTAAGTAGAGAAAGCAGATAAGGAAATGGAAAAATATTAAATGTAAGTCAGATTTCTAAATATGTTAGCAGGAGCCTGCTTAAAGGGGTCTGAGAAAATGATCTCAAATTCTGTGCATATTAGATGCAAGAAAATTTAGGACAGTGTACAGGACAAATGATCTTTTTCATCAGCTGTGAGAGTTTTGGATCTCTAGATAGCCCCAGACACCAGCATGACTGCCCAGTGCAGATCCCCAGTAGTGGGGGATCTCTGCCTCCAAAGATGCATCCCAACATCCATGTGAAGAAACCCATGGCACAGCCAGGCTCTGGGAAAGCAGGGCAGGGTCTGAAACAACACGTGGCACTATGGAAGTCATTTGGCACAGCAATGGGCAGTCCTCAACATCAGCAGGGAAAGCTCTGCACCAAGAGCTGGTGACCACCATGGCCAGTGCCCACCCAAGTGCCCAGATCAGGATCCCCTGAAGAGCAGCTGCCTGCACAGATTCCAGACACTGCTGTAAATTGTGCTCCTCCTGCTGAGAAATGTCCTGGGGAGAGACCTGGTCCCACTGGCTGAGACCTCCAATTTAAACTTTGCTTAAAACCCATGGTCTGGCTGCTGGGTACAATTCTACATCTCTGTAAAGTTTAATAAATGCAAGAAACGTGGGGTGACACTGATTCTCTTCTCCCATGCAACCCTTCCTCATGATTTAATCTCGACCTGCAGCAGTGTCCCTGCAAAGGGAGCTGTGCAGAGAGCAGGAACCTCCTGGCAGAGGAACACAATCTCTTTTATCCCACTCTCTTCTTTTCCTGCATGAAAAGGAAGAGCACAGGCAGGGCTGACAGACAGTGAGGACATCGTGTACACATCTGGCTCTTACAGGTGTTTGCAGGCAGAGCTCAGCCTCATTCCCTGTGTGGGGCTGCACACAGCCAGGAGGAGCTGGGGGAGTGTGAGTGGGCTTTGAACCTCTGACCCACCCAGCCTGTGCCAGGGCTTTCCTTTTGGCACCCTCCTACTCTCCACATTTAGTGTTTTCAATCATCTTATCCAAAAAGCAGAAATTATAGCCCCACCCACAGCATCTAAACACCTCCCTGTTTCCACAGCAGTTTTAAGCAGAAGGTTGGGAACATTCCCTCAGCCCTGGACCTCAACTGTGCCAGTGCTGAGGATGACTCTGATCTGCAGTTACAGCTGTTACCCACTTAATGCAAGGCTTATGCCTCACAGAATACCCAAGACAGATGCAAATAGACCCAAAGCTTTAGGGGGCTGAGATCTGGTATTCTGCTTTCTAACCCATTGCTAACTTAGAGCAAAATTAAATCCCACCTGTAAGCAACCATCTGTTATTTCCAGTCACCCAGGACAAAATAGAATATTTAAGAAGTGATTTATGGTTCCATTTGTTTTACATACCTCAAAAGGAAGCATGCAAATAGCTAAGTATTTTAAACCAACCAGTGAGCAGTTCCCAAGTGTCTGAAAACATCTGCATTTCCCTCACCCACACACCAGAGATTCCAGGTTTTTAAGTATGAAAATTAGGTTTTAAATTATTCTATTCTCAGAGAAATTATGTCTTAAAGGAGATAACTTGGCCTTTGCAAAGAAACAGCTCCCCTGAGTGACTCTTGGAAAGACTGGAAGAAGAGTTCTTTTTCCACCCACCCTCCAAAAAACACTAAATCACACAGATTAACAAAAAATAAGAAGGTCAGAATTGTTTGAAGTTTAGCCAAACATAAATGCCACCTGTGACAAGCAGTGGCCCTGGGGAGGGGATACCACTGACCTTTTGCAACACATGAGTCAACAGGCAGCACCTAATGCCAGGGGAGGCATTAAAAAGGTCTCCAGCATGAAAATATGTGTGCATTCACTAATCAACCTGCACATTCACCCACACTGGTTCATTCTCTCCACCACAGGATGAGGGGAAATCCCTGGTGCTGCTGATCTGGTTCATGCACTGAATAAGACAATCCAGATCAGGGCAGCAGAGATTAATGGAGTCTTTGCTGTAGGAGTTTTACTTCTGTTCATAAGAGATATTGAAAACTTTCCCAGCAGTGACTTCACACAAACAAAAATTATCCCTATCCTCCTGAGCCAAGGTGACAAAACAAAAAATTCTTTACTTGATTCACACCCATGACAAAGGAAGCCAGAAGACTACAAAAGCTCTTTCCCTGCCAGTTATGCTTACAGTGGATCTTTTAATGAGAGGAAAATGTTTCTTCCTTTCAAGATTCTTTTCTCATTGCTGTCTCCCCAAGAGAGAGTACACTAGAAGGTCAGCAGAGAACCAGAGGGTCTGTGTTCTTTGAACTGGCAGAAAAGGTCAGAGCAGTACATAAATGCCTACCCTGATGGACTCCAGGCAGTAATAAGGGAGGCCATAAGAAGGCCTATAAATAACTGGTGTGTTTGCCCTTTCCTGGCATATTTCCTGGAATAAGGTGTTGAAAGTGCTCTCAAAGACTTGATGGAAAGTAGTGCAGTGAGCAGAGCTGCTCCCCCCCTGCAGCACCACCCAGACAGGCTCCAGCTGCCACAGGCTCCCAAAATCTGGGCTCTCATGCTGTGATCATGTGCTGGACACTCTGTGTCCTGTGATTCCAGGTGGCTCCTTGGCACAGCCCCACACTGAGGCTTTGGGGAGCTCTGTGTCCTTACAGCTTTGGCCAGATTTCACATCCTCCAAGAATTAGCTACATCCTCTTGCTGTGTCCCAGGAGGGAGTTACGAGACACACAAAAGGGGTGAAGCCTTTTAAAAGTTGCAATATGGAGCACCAAGCTCTCCTGCCTGGTTTGCTATAATTTCTTTGGTTTTTTAATTCCTGGAGATGTCACCAATGCCAGAGCAGCGTGTTGCTTGAGGCTTTGTCAGCTTCAAAAGTGTGACAAGTGTGACTTCCTCCAGAAAGCACCATCTGAGCCTCTCCTAATCCAGCAGCAGCACCTGCAAGTGCTGTGATCACACACCTGTGTGCTGTAGCCTGGTGGGTAACAACAAATCCCCCAGAGCAAAGTTGCTGTGGCTCCCCAGGCTCCACTGTGATCTGTGCTGCATCCTGGAGCCCCAGCAGGTGTTCCCTGGCAGAGGAGTCACTCTGTGCCCTGAGGTTACCTGATCCCATCTCAAGAGCCTCAACAGTGAGACAGAGCTGACCCCAGGTGCTTTGTTATCACATCTGATGTGATCTGAGAGGAGAATGCTCAGCCTTGCTTTGCTGCGTACCCTGAGATGATCAAGAGAACTTGTGGAAAAAATTATTGATTCCATGTTACAGAAAAATAAGAGATACAATGCTTTTCTTAGGATGCAGGCAGAGATAGAGGTGTGAGCACAAGGAAAGAACTTGTTTTCTTCCTTTTGTTTCAGCTTCCCTGAACTCCAGAGGAATGAGAGGAGCCACTTTGCATTCTGCTGGGATTGGGTCTTCACAAAGCTAAATTATATCACCCAGCTACACTGGTTGTTACTAAAGGAAGATGATAAACAAACAACACCCTGAGAGAGCTCAAGAATAGAGAGGCTTGTGCTTTTGTTCAGAGAGATGGAACAGCAAACGTGAGAGAGGCAACAAGGAGAGAAGCCTTTACTCTGGTGAACCCTCTGAATGCTTAAAAAAAACAGTACTTGCATTTGCTCAGTTTGTCCAGTTCCAACATACTGAGTTCCAGAGGGTCAGTCCTGATCTTCACGAAATGCAGCAAATTGTAGCCATTTGTGTACATCAAGAGGCTTCTGGAGGGCGAATTAAACCCATCCTCTTTAATGTTTCCTGTGGGTCAAGAGCAGATAAAGTGTGGTTTTCAATGGACTGTGTTTGTCTTGCAGCACTCCATGGATTCTACCAGCTAGAAAGGAGGACAGCACAGCAAGATTGTGTTTCAGCCTGAATCCAGCCTGTCTGTGCTAAACAGGAAATCTGGGTTTGGGGTGGATTCTCAGGATAGCCATCTGGAGCACACATCTGGAAAGAAGTTAACCAGTGGCTGCATGCCACTATAATCATTCCTCCCTCAAGTGCTGCAAATGGAGCATCAAAGCAGAAAGCAGGTGGTTCTTCCAGGAGGTAAATGAACCACAGAGAGGGGTCACAAAGTGAGACACGCATTTGATGAGGGGTTTTTTTGCTGCTCATAAAAACTGTCAGAACAAATTACCCATTGGATGTTACACCAGATAACTACATGCCCAATATCCCCACACTTGTTGCTTTGCAGAGACTGGAAAGTCAGTGAAAAGTTTCCTCAAACAGGCATTAATGAAAATGTTTTAACCAGTTATTTAGTTTCTCACATGAGTAGAGATTTACTGTATTTCGGTATTTCATCTCGTGCCATGGGCATAATTACTAATTTGGGGCCATCAAATTCAAGAACTTGTAGAAATCCTGAAGGATTTTAGAAGTTTTCTCATTTTGCATCGAGGTAATTTTAAAACTACCAATATAAAGGGAGAACATCTGCATGGAATGAAAGAAATGTGAGTTAAGCTCCTGCTGTGATCCCTCTTCACTCCCCTGTTGGTTGCTCCCTGTTTCAAGAGGACCCCACTCTTGAAGAGGACCCCACAGTGGTCTGACCCTGAATAAATAATATTAATGCAGAGCAGGAGTTTGAAATGTGCCTTTATCACACAAAAGCCCTGATATAAAAGCGAGCTGCTGTTGTTAATTAGATCTGGTTGAAACCTTGGTCAAAAAAGAGATTAGAACTGAGAAATCTTTTTCCCAGGAAAACCATGGAATTTCTGTGAATGCTGAAGCAGTTTCTCTGAAAAGGTTTTTCTTTTCCATTTTGTTTTTATTCTCTCAAACATTAGTGATAACGTAAAATGAAATGTTTTCTCAAGAAACCATTGCAGCTGGAGCCTCAATACTTGAAGAGAACTATTCAGTCTTGAATCTCAAAATGTTTGAACCTCCCCAATGTCTGAAGGCAAGTAATGTCTAAACTTCTCCAGCATCATACACAGGGTGAAGTTGGAGAAGACCCAGATAGACAATCCCAAAGCACACAGCTCAGCCATAAAATCCATTACAGATGTACTAAAAAACTCACAGAATGCATGAATATTTCTCCAACACTTCCCAGACCACTTTAGCCTGGGGTGTAGCACTTGTCCCAGGCTGTCTCTGAGGAAGTGACACCTTTCCCTTGGAAAATCAGCCAAATTCTGTCCCAGAATGAGAAACTTTAAGAGCCTCTCTCAAATCTTATTCTTCTTGTTGTGCCTAGATCCAAGGTACAGGAATAAAGACCTTATTTAGTAACTATGAAAAGACTGAATGGGCCTTGAGTTCATCCTGCTATGAAAAATGGCTTGAAAAATCAGTGCTGTGAAGATTTTGACAGGTAGGTGACCTTTCAGCTTAAAGTATAAGTGATTCCAGTCTGGGGAGCTCGGTCCTCACAAGAGTTCCTGCCCATATTCCACACCAAGATAAACTGCAGCTCAAACTGCTCTGCTGGCCAGCATTTACAGAAACCACTGCTGGAGATGGGCAGAATGAATAAACCAAAGTGGCAGCCAGAAACTCTGAATTTTTCATGGGAACACTTCCTGGGAAGTGTGTGGGCATCAGAAACAGGTGGTCCACGGCCATAGATTTTTTTTTTTTCTTTTTTCTTTTTTTTTTGTGGTAGACATTAAAAATGCAACCATGAGATTCTGGGGATTCACAATGAGAGAGGAAGTTCCCTCCTTATCAGGTCATCCTTGCCCAAGAGAGTTTAGGAAATTGCTACCATTTCATGCTCAACCAGAAGAAGGTGAAGTCTTCATGTGTTTCTCAGCAGACAGTCCCAACACAACTTTGGAACAAAAACCAGCAGATTTGCACCCAGTATCAATGTCAGGAACATTCATGGCCAAGCAGGGGAGCCCCAGGGACTGAGCAGCTCTCTCTGCTCACTTCTCCCCCTGCAGAAGGAACACTTTCTTGGCACACAGTGACTCCTTATCTACAGACTGACAGCAATGAGCTCTGTGTCTAGTCAGGACTGATTCCTGCTCCTAAGAAGGCTGCTGAAAAGCTGCTGGATGTTTTTATGTTACACTGTGGCATCTACTGCCCCGGTAGTTTAGGTGAAACTTCAGCAACTATTGCATTTGGGGTCATCTTTTCCTTTTAGCCCAGCACCAATTGCCTGGGGGGGGGTTTAAGAGGCTCTTTCACACAGCCTGCTGTGCAAGTCAATGCTTTTATTAAAGGACTACTCCTTGTCCAGAAAAAAAACCAGAAGAGAATGAAGAGAAGAGGCTGGCAGCTCAAATCTCCCACTTGCAGGGAGATCTGCACTCCTGTAACCAGGCATTTGGGTTTGCTTATCTCAGACTGAGGCCCTTGTATTAACCTCAGTTAAGCATAATACCAGAGACTGGGTATTAAGGTCTTGGATTTGGGGTTTTCTTTTTGTTTTCTCCCATTTCTTTAAATCCACTTAAAAAAAAAGAGTTTATTCTTCTGAAATTGCTTAAGAATTGAAATGTAAAAGGGATTAAGAGAGGCAGGATTCCTGCCTGCACTGCACTCACCCCCACAGACACAAGTAATGACTGAAGCAGGCAGTGCCAGACACGCTGCCTGGGCAGAGCCCCCTGAGAGGCAGGAGCCAGCAGAGGTAGGAAACAGCTCCTGCTGCACAACTTCCACTCCTCTAAAACTGAAACTCTTCTGTTCATATTCTTCTTTTCTTGTTTTTTTCCAGCCAGCCTCTAAACTGCCTGGCCAGCCCAGGCAACAGTGCTATTTGATGCTGGAATATATGATTCTATAACCCTTACACCCCCAAAATTGTACACCTGGACCTCTCCACTCATGTCCTTTCAGACACAGCCACCTGTGAGCTCCAATAAGACAGATTTTCCAGTTATATCACAGCAAAATCAGGTCTGCAGAATGTGCAAATCACAGCCAACACTTCTCAGTCACATCTGAACAAATATAGGTGGGTTTTACCTCCCACCTGTTCCTGCATTTGTGCATTTTTGTCCTGAAGTGGACACAAAATTATTAAACTCATATCTCAACTGTGTTACCAGACCTGTTATGAAAATCCAGCCACTTCAGGAAGCTGTATAAACAGGAGGTGAGTTTGGGAGAAACTCTGGCCATGAAATATTTACACGAGGTCCTACAGAGAAGCAAATTCAGCTCTTACTAGAGTTAAACTCAAATCTCCAGAGTCCTTTCCCTCTAGCCACTGAAACAACTTCTCTTTCCCTGAAATTCTCCTCTTTCAAGAGCAGTTCCCTAAGGCATCTTCTACAACACATAAACCATCCTGACAAATGCCATCAATTTAATTCATATTAATGGTAATGAAAGTTAAATAATAGATGTCGCCCACAGTATTTGCACATCTGTAAATTCTGCCACATTGCTAGGGGGAAAAAAAATAAAAAGAAAGCCCTGCATTTCTCATAGAGAAGATATGGACAATTAGCTCTTTAAGGCAAAAAACTCACTTCATTAACTGGAGACAGAGTCATTTGTTGACATTTATCTGTGCAATTCTCTGGAGCAGAATGATGAAGGTGCAGAATAGAGGCTGCTCATGCCCAGCCCTGTACCTGGGAGGCCCAGCAGACTCAGAGGGGTTTCTGCAGGAGGATCTGCAAGCAGCTCCCAGGGACAGCAGCCTCTCCCTGCCAAGGAGCACGGGGCTCCGTGGCTGTGTTTTATGAGAGCTCCTGTGTGCTGCACTGACAGGCCACACAGAGCCAGCACAAAATGTTCCCTGCCCTGCTCAGAGCAGATGGCAGCACTGGCACTGGCACAGCCAGGATCCAGCCAGCACAGCTCCAGGAAGGGCTGATGGCACAGCAGAGCACCCACACCAGCACCACGGGCCAGCAAATACCTGCAAACCTGCTGGCACAGCCCTGACACCTTAGGATTTTAGCTTTTGTATTTTTCATGTATTTGTAATCCTGCAATTCTTTAGTGTTCAATTCTAAACTCCATATACAGTGTGAGGTGCTGCTCTCCCATTTTAGTCACACAAAACAATTTCTCTCCAGGCCTGGGAATCAAGGACACCTGACTGTCTCAGGCCCTGAGAAATGTAAACAGAAGTGAGTTGGGAGGGAGCAAATTTGGGATAAATTACTTCATTACCTGAAGCTCTAATTGGAAGATTAACCCCCAATATGCAAATGGATCAAACTTATAAAAGTATAAAAACCCGTGACCTATCATCCATTTTTGGGTGTAGCCCCTGGGGGGCTTTGTCTGCCCGAAATGAATCTGAAGGCCCTTCAATAAATATAACTGCTTTTTGTTCTCCTTATTTTGTCGGGTCTCTGTTTTTAGGTAGTGCCAACAACCAATCCTGTCTGGGACTGTGTGCTGGACTGAGAGAGGGGGCAGCCCTTGGGAGACAGAGGCTACCTTGGTGCTCCCCTCAGGGAGGCTGCCATGAGGCCTTAGGAAGTTTCTTTGCTTTTCCAGAGGCAAAGCAGAGAGTCGTGGAAGGTAGGAAATAAAATAACCCTTTCAGTGCTACAGTTCCCTCTCTTTTTCATTGCTCCTGGATTTCAGGTTTTTACAGGTGGTACCCAGAGTGTATGAAGACCCTGCACAGCACATTTCCCACTTTCCAGAGAAGGGCCTGAGCAAAGTGCCAGCACCAATTCATCACCTGAGAGCCGCTCAATCCTCCCCTTCCCGCTGCCAGCTGGGGCTGAGCTCTGGGTAAAATGCCAGCAGTCGAAAGGTTAATAGCAATGGGACTGCAATCCCAGCTGGATGACATAAATGAAGGTGGAGTGCAAGGAAAAGAGAGGGGGAGGATCCTTGTTGTGATTTCATAGCTGTCTTTTTCTCCTATTATCATCACCTACAACGCGCTTAGTGAATCCCCTCTCCAGCCAGCCCAGCCGAGAGGAGACAAAACGTCCCTGAAACTCACTCAGGCAAGAGAGTCTGGCAAAAAGCAGCACGGTGTCCGTGTCTGTAACACCTCAGCACCCCCAAGCACATCCTCAGCTCAGGCTCACAGCACTGAGTTGGCTTTGCTGGGAAAACTTAACAACTCACTGGGTGCTGGAGAGCGCGAGCCTTATCTCGGTGCTGGGTACAGGGACACATCCATACAGATATAAATGACTCTCTCAGAGGCACAGCAGAGCTCAGATTGCATCCAGACACTCCAAAATCCCAAAAACAGCCCTGATGCATCCCACCTCTAACATGGGTATGAGTTATTCTAAGTAATCTCAAAGCTGCAAGCACAAGATGCTGCAGGAGTTGTCACAAGGAGCTAATTGGGGACATTTAAATACAAACTCAATGGGCAGTTTAAAACCAACCAAAATGAAACAAAAAAAACCTCAACCCTCACTCTAGTTGCTGATGTTCAAGGAGATATTTTTCACTCCTGTTTTCATTCAATCATTTCACAGCCCATGTTCACACTTATCTAAAACAAAACATTTTTTATTTTGATGAACTTCTGTGCCCGAGCCAAGCAGTCAAAAGTGGCAATGAAGAATAAAAGAGAAATGGGAACAAATATGCAATGCCAAAAAGAGCAAGAAGGATGGTCTTCGAATGCAGTACTTGCATAATTCAGAAAGCTGTTAACATATGTATTTTTCTGAACCAAATACTTTATTGAAACTTAACACATAATGAAGAATTATGATCAGTTTTACTTCAGTTATTAAAGAATTAAGCTAGAAAGAATGCGTTTAGACCCTCATCACTCAAGACTGTACAATCTGTGTTGCAATTCAACAAAATATTTAAAAGAAAAATATGAACTACATGACCAATCCTATTAATTTCAGGCCAGATTTTTTTTTGTCAGATGCCTTTGGGTTTTCTTCTATCAGTTTCTCACTTTCAAAAGCAGTAGCAGGTTTTTGCAGGGGGAGGCAGGCATGGCCTCACTCTAAGTCAACAGTGCCAGCAGATCTGACTCCTGAACTGAGGAGATCTGTACTTACAATTAAGGATGCAGATCCTAAAACACTGCTGGAAAACGTCTTTAAAAACAAATATATGAAACTTAATTTTTTGTTATTTGTGAGTAATGATAAATTACAACACTGAATGAATTATTTATGGTATCCTAGGTATAAGAAATCAACTTTGCTGCTTCACTGATTTCAAAACCAGACCTGCACACTATGTCCAGTAGAAAACATTTATTCCCACAGTCCTGGCAAAAGATTTATATATCAACTTTTTAATTTTTTCTCCAATGAAAGTTATTTTTAAAGCATATTTCTCATCTCTAACAGAAAAATCGAGGCAACACCAGAATGGCATTTTGGAATATAAGCAGATTTTAAGAAAAAAGACTTAAATTAAACCAAACCAAACAAACAAGAAGAGGAGCAAGTCTATGAACAGTTCTGCACACTCAGTCACACATTATTGCATGCCACAAGCCAAGCAAAAATACTCTTTTCTTCCATTCTTCTCGAAAAATTTTCATTTACTACCACGTGAGCATCCGTTTGCATTATTTATAGCAGCAACTTGCAACCACAAATGAGGGCACATAATTCATTTATATTTCACACCATTAAGAGGGGTATTATAACTGCAAACAGTAAATAGGAAATATAATAGCATTCAACTTCTTCATGCTCTGTGAACTGACAAGTATTGAAACTTGGTGAGAGTGTAAGAAAATGAGAAACTTTTCTTTTTTTTGTTATGGATGTGAAGCATGAGGAAAACATGAGTTACACAAACCAAAAAGAATTGGAAAAGGACACACGCACCGAGCTCATCAACTCTATTTCAATATACCCCAAGAAGTTAATGTTTTGAAAAATTGACATAACTTTCTCTGTGAAACTCCAAAGTGAAGTGTCTGGACTCCAGCCTAGGCTAAGCAGGGCAAACCCCCACTAGACATGCAAAAACCCTGCAAGAAATAACCATCTCTGCTTGCAGTCAGAGAGATGTGGGAGCTCAGTTTTGGGCTGGGTCAAACCCACTTTTGGTAGAGTGAATAGCTGGAAATTCAATCTTTAAGCACCTCCACTATGTGAAAGTTTCAGAAAATGCTGGCCTCAAATTCTGAAGACTTCTCCCTTTTACACAAGTGTGACTATAATGAGTATCAGTCTTTTATTCTAGATTAGGCAACATTCAGCAGTCCAAGGGCTTAGGAGACTCATCCAGGTACAAAACCCTTTAATTCCATCTACTTCAAATTTCTGTCTGCTTCTAGAAGGGCCAGGAAGTGCAACTTTGCAGCTGAGAAACAAGAGAAAATATTAGCTCCTTGACATGTTTTATTACCTGAAAGTGGAAAACTCAGAGCAAATCTCAAAAAGGACCCTAAATCAGCCAAACCCACCAGTGATGTGCAGATACCATTGCAGCATCTGCCCAGCCCAGAGGGAACTGGCTTTTCAAAGGTTTAGAAGGCAATAAAAGGTATAGCAATCCCTGACTTCTTTGGGAGACCTCTGGGGAAAAGGAGAAGCAGCCTGTGAAAAGCCCAGAGTCTTCAGGAAGTCCTGAGGAACTGAAGTTGTTTAACTGTGGCTCTCATGGTTCTATTTATTCACAGAACAACAGCAACACACAAAAAAAATATCAGGAGGTATCTGGTAAGTAAAGAGACACAAGAAATTACTCCAGAAAGTCACCTCACCTAGCTTGGAACAGATGGTTCTGTTGAGATTAAAAACTGCCAGATCACAAGCCAAGTTTTATTATAAATAGCAAACAGAAATGGGGAGATGTATCCAGGGTTTCTGGTTTTCAGAAGAGAGTCACAGCACCAAAAGCATCACCAAGGCAGAGTTTTGCAGTGATGCCAAAGTCCAGCAAATCTCCTAGGATTTGGGTGCCTAATTCCAAGTTGTCACTTCTAAAGGCTCAGCCTAAGCTTGGATGCATTGCAGACACCAAGGGCAAGAGCCATGGCAAACAAGGTGATGAGCACAGACAGCAGAGATAGCAGTGAGGATGCAGAGAGGGAGAGCAGAATGGCCTCTTGAAATGCCTTTTATTTCCCTCTTTGCAAAGGAAGAATCTTGCATAATCACAGGACTCTCAAACATTACCAAACACTCCAAGACATTGGGTAAAATCAGGAGTGCTGCCAGCTGTGATTATGGGTCACTTCAACATGCCTCTCTGATTTCTTTGCCTTCCCTCCATTAAATGTTAAATATCTTAGGTACCACACAGCACAGCAGCTGCAAATCAATCCAGCTGCCTATTTTCTAAGTGACCACACTAAATCCCCCTGATGAGGAAGAAGCACTTTGAGCAGCACTGAGATTTCCTGCTGTCTCCAGCCTCACCTCTGCCCAGCTGTATCTGCAGGATGTCTTTGCAGAGAGCAGCTCAGGGGTGGAAAGGATTGCAAAAACCAGCACAGCCTCGATGCTTCTGCACTCTCCTAATCCTGTCCTAGGTGGCTGGGACCTGTTCTTTTGGGATGACTAGTGAAGTCTGAAGGCTGCTGTCTCGTTTGTGCTGTGACATCCCAAAGCTGCTGCCAGGGATTAGCCTTGTATCAGCTGTACTGGTTGGTTACATTTTTTTTTATTTTTCTTTCACCCTACCTGCTTCGCCCTGTTTCATATGTAGGAGGGAAAAATTATACTCACACAAGCTCATATTTAACTCTGACACCCGAGAGACATTTGGGGGTGACTTAACAGCAGCATTTGGGCCAAATTGCCTCTGCAATGCAGGTAACAACAGCAGTACCATCTGGCCCATAGCACGCACAGGAGCATATAAACATTGATATAATCAAAAGTAATTATAAGCTGAAGTTTTCAAAGCCAGTCAGCAATGTCTGGAAAGGCTCAGTAGAAATGAATTCTTGGGTTCTTCTCTGCAAAGGCACGAATCTGATCACCGGAGGCTAAACGAGACTAGGATGTTTCCAAGGGATGTCTGCATGAAAATGCCATAAAAGCAGCACAGCAACTTCCCAAGGAGCCTGGAAAACAGTGCTCCCAGTTCCATCCAGCATTACCTGGCACATTTGCCTCACAAGCCTTTCATTCTCCACTCATCTCTACTTGTTAACAAAACAACCTTGGATCTACCTCTCCTTCTCGTGGATACAGGAAAGGGTTGGCTGCAGCCCATTCCTGAGCAGAAAGTGTCCCAAATTTATATCAAGACAAGGAGTATAAATCTGCCTTGTTGTCAGTTTTCCTATTTGGTGTAACTGGCAGTCGGAGCAGAAGTCATACAAAGAAGGCCAAATCACAAATAGTTTTCCAGTGATTTACTGGAAAATCCATGAGCCAAATTCATTCATGTGGAAAAGAAAAAAAGAAGGCCCCTGTTGAGTCAACTATTTTGGCAGACTGAGGCAAAGCAGTGAGTTTTCCCTCTAGGAGCCTGAGAAAGTGCTCTTATGAGATATTAACAAGTCTCCTTCCTCCCAACCTTTCCCTTTTCCTGTCTGGAATACGCTGTGCACAGTCTAGCAGGACAGAGCAGCCATGAGCTCAAACTAAAATTTTGTTTCTAAGATGCACCTGACATTTTTTGTCTCCAAAACTTTAAGCAAGGTTTTATTTTCAGTTTTATCAACAGGCACCAAGAACAGAGGGAAGAAAAAATAAATGGAAATCTTGCAGAGCCCCAGAGAATAAATCTAACCCTGGGTTCAAATGTAAGAAATATCTAGAGGGCCAAATATTTTACTGCCTCATACCCCATGGAGTAAGAGACATAAACACATGTCCCAGTGCCAAGTGGATGTGAAATGCTGCCAAATCAGATGCAAAAGAACATTTTGAGCCTTCTGGCTTTGGTGTTGAATGATAAACCAAGGTGCAAAACAGTGTAAAAAAAAACCTCTCTGGGAACTTTCTTTAGATGCACAAAGAATTCACCAGAAGGGAAAAGGTTTAAAACTTTAAGCACAGAGCTCCTGGGAATGCAGCTGTTTTGTCTATAGAAGAACAGAGCTGTCAGAAGTTAATATGTTTTCAATTTGTGAAATCCAAGCTATTGGAGCAATCCTCACTGGATACCTTTTATTTACTTCTTCCTTGGCAAAGTCCAATTACTGAGATGCTCCAAGAGTGATGCTCCTGGCCATCCCAGCTGACAGCCAGCTCTGCTGGTGAAAGCAGCAGCTTTCGGGGCTTTTGTGGAAGGATCCATTTTACCCTTCTATGTTTGTCCAAAGAAAAGAAAAACACTAAATATCCTGGGAGAAATCATGCTTAAATAGGCTTTCTTCATAGAGAAACTGCAACAGAGCTATTATTTAGAAACATTTCCTGAACAATATGCCCACAAACAACATTGAGATTGCTAAAGTGCCCCAGGAGGGCTCATGCTCTGGTGCAGTCTCCCAGGTTTTCCAGGAGTTTCCTGCTCCTTCCCTTTCTCTCTGTCTTTTCTTGTACAGCAGAAATGACTGTCACAGAGAGGGTCTCACACCACTCAGAGCTGCTCAGAGCATCAGTGATTTGGCACCCAGGAGCACAGTGGCTCCTTGACCCCTCAGGCTACCCCAGCATTAGCGGCCTCATTTTGTAATTTGAGTTGTTCAGATAAATGACTGGGAGGAAAAAAAAAATCCCTGCCTTCCCAGCCCACTGAGCTTTCCTCCCAATCTCCTTGTTTTGTTCACAGCTCATCCTGCCAGTGGAGATGTGTTCAGAAACAGAATCGAGGCTTGGCAGTGCTCACAATTCACAGCTGCTGAGCAGAAACTTCTGCCACAGCTCCTCTGATCTCAGGGAGCTGGTGTCAGCTGTGTGCCTGCAAACCATTTAACACAGGGATTTCTCTCACAGAGCATTCACAATTGCCCCAGAGTGACCTGTGTCGCATCTAGGAGCTTTCCCTGGCCTGAAGTCTCTGCTGAAGAGATGCTCAGGGGTTGAGGTGAGTGCATTGTCCAGCTGGGGGCAGCCAGAGGGACCCTGTCCTGCTAAAATGGGGAACAGAAACAAAGGAAGAAGTCCCTGGGAGAACAGAAGCTGGCTGCCAAGCCCCAGCACTGACCTTGGACTGCATGGTCCAGTCTGACCCCCCTGCAGCCCTGAGCCTCACCCCACCTTGCAGACAGCTCTCCAACAGCAACTTCACACCAGAAACCCCATCAGCAGCTCATTTCCCCGAGCAGGGATGGTGTGCAAGGACCAGCAGAATAGCAGGATGGGGACAGCCAGCTGCTGCCACTTTTTCCTTCTCTCTTGGCAAACCTGGGGCTCTGCTCTGCAGGGGAGGTTCACTGCCTCGAGCAGTGGGGATCCCACTGCACAGGTAAAGAGAATCCCGAGCCACAGGAGGTGCTAAAGACATCTCTTCAACTTGAGAAGAAAGGCCAAAGCTGAGAAACTCGTGGTGTAAAGTGGCTGTTGCCTGCTAGCCACAGCTGATCCAGCCCAAAGATCAATCAGCTGAAATGTTCCTCCTCTCCCTGACAGGTACAAATGAACAGGAGCATTTGGTCTTCAGCTCATCATCTCCTGCCCTGAAACCCCTTTCCTTAGAGATAACCATCTTTATCTCTTCCCTCTAGTCAAAGCTGTATTAAAAATACACACACACAACATCTGGTGCCTTTTCGGAGCACTTGCACTTCAGAAGGGTGCTTTTTGAGAAATCACAACATTGGCTTTATTCCCAGCTATCACTCTTTTATCCCCTTTTTACTTTCAATAGTCCTGTCATATAGACAGGATTTTTTGATCTCTAGATGCAAGGAGAGCTGCATGCTAACAGGGACCAGCCAGAAACAGGGGTGAGAAAAAAAATAAATAAATACTCCTGGAATGAAAGAGAGGCACGATGAACTCCAGTGTTACCTTAGAGGTTTAAAACTGAACTGTGGTTGAACCCAAATATTTGATTTTTCAAGAAACAGTCTGGCATATCAAAGATTACTCCTCGAAGCACAATTCATTCAGCACGTGAGCCCACTCCTGTGACAGCAGCTTGCTCAGAGGTGTCCTCCCCTCACAGCTCTCTGAAATCTCCAGTTTGGACACAGGCAGGACCTGATGCCTCTAGGCCACCTTCCTGAGCAGCTGCCACCTGCTCTCCAGAGCTGCTCTGCCCCCACTGCTCTCGTGTCCTTTTCTCAGCTGTTTTAGTGATAAGGACCCTGATAAGGGAGTGCAGCAAATGCAGCTGGGGGACCCCAACCCCATCCCCTTCCATACCTGCACACATGCAGACACTTGTGCTGAGCTCCCCCCAGATCCAGGGCATTACTCAATAACTCCTCCTTTCCTATTTGATGAAAACATAAATAAGATCATTTCAGATGCTCTTTGATGCAAGTGAAATTTGAATCCAAAGAGACGAACATTTATGTTTAAATTTCACTTTTGAGGACTTTCTGCTGCTGCCTAAGGAGGGAGAGGATAGCGTGGGACCCATAAATGTATGGGAAATGAGTCCATGCCATCAACATTCTGAATACAAAGCACATCTTGCAGCTGATGAGACTTTATTTCAAGGCACTATTTGAGACCAAGTTTTGCTGTGGTAGCATTCAGAGGTAGTAGCTTATTTTGGAGATCGTCCCACTGCCATAAGAGACATAAACTAAGGACAGATTGCATCTTCAAATCTAAAATACATCTACATATTTAAAAGTATGTATTTTAAATGCATCTCTTTTTCATTTCAGCGAGCCCGTGGAAGGAAAGAGAGCAGAGTAAAAGCCCTGGAATCCTTCACTAGAGTTTGCAACAAGCTCATCTTGAGCATCAGCAATTCAAACTTCATCAAGCTGAAATGCCAGTGAGACTGCAGTGACTCCAGAGCAACACCCTGAGACAGTTTTGGGGGACTGGAGATGGCACAGCATCCTGCTATTCCCAGTTCCCACTCTTCCCTGCCACTAAAGGTAGTCAGTGCTGTTTCTGTTAGAAATGCAGTTAGAAATCCTGAATTGCTGGCTTTCTCACACAGCTGCACAAGTGTTAATAGTTTGGTTGTTATCTGCTCACTGGAAGCTGGTGGGACTGTCACCCACTGACTAGGGGACAAGGATGGACCAGAGCTGCCAAAGTTCATTCCAGCACAAGCCACGTCCAAAAGCTTCAACCTGCATTTCATGTCCTCACCATGCACATGCAGCAGTCCATCTACTTAAGACAAAAAATATGGTTTTTATCAAATCCGTAATTACCCTGTTCTTCTAATATTATTTAGTGAAAGGGAGATAGTGATGTACTTCTAAAAACCCAAACTTTCAGTGATTGAATATTTAAAATCTGGGATATTTTTGTTGCACAGGTGGATGGGAAAGCCATTAGCAATTCTTCATGCACCTTATTAGAAAGGCTGCCCACATCCCAGCTCAGACAGAGCATAGACTGATAAAAAGGCTTAATACATAAATGCTTGTTTGTGTTTGGAAAGTTCCTGGAGCTTAGCCAAACATTCAGTGTGCTGAGGAAATACAGAGAGACAAGGGCCTGCTTTTAGAGCAATGCTTGTCTGCAGCTCTGTATTATCCTGAGTGACATTTAGTCCAAGTACAGTAATAACACACATCCTTGCCTGCTGCTGAAAGCAAAAGCCAGATTTTAATACCCAAAAGAAACATTCTTGCTTTTGGGAGTACCCAGAACTGGGGGAAAAAAACCCCCAACGTTCAGCTTATAAAAATATTGATATCTTCACATATAAACGAGCCAGTTTTCAGCAACAAAAGCCTCTCAGATGGTGGGTGTAACCTCCAAGCTGCTGCCATGGCAGTCTTTTCGTAACACTTGTGAGTTATACAGAGATGCTTCAGCACAGATTGCAGGGAGGCAGAGGATTTACTGTTCCAAATGGCACCCAGGGAGCTGGAGGCACAGAGCAGGCACTGACTTTTACCCCAGCAGGTCGGGATCAGGAGGACCGGGGTTAAATCTGAGCCACAGGAAGGAGACCAGTCTCCCCTGATCCAGGGAGAAGCCAGAAGCACATGGTTTATGTGTGTTTGGCTTTTGCTGAGATGCCAGCACAGGAGGAGGGTCTGACCGACCTGCTGAGCTGAGTTCACACTCACATCCAAATGATGGACCAGGCAATCTCACTGAAATACTGATCTGTTCTTCATCCTGCTCCCTTTGCTCCTCTGGGCACAGGATGCTGAGGTTTAGGGACAGGTCAAGAGAAGAGCCAGCAAGACAAATTTTAGGAGAAACCCAGAGCTGGGATTAGTTATCAACCACAGCCCTGCTATCACTAAATTCCCAAAATGTAATGATTTTCTCCCTAGGATGATGGGGAGGTGCTGCTGGCAAGTGACAACAAACTCACTGATTCCAGCTGCAAAAAAGTTACCCTAAAAGCCATGCTAAAACCTGCCTAGACAGCTGTGGGGACAGGTCCTTTCAGAGTCATGAGAGTGCTATACACACTGAGAGAGGGCTGCCTTTGAGGGCCAGAGCACTGCCTGGTGACTCTGACCCTGAGGAGCAGCTCTGAGCTGGCCTCTCCCATTTAACAGGTCTGAATTCCCCAAGGGCTCTCTCTGGAGCATGGAAGGAGAGTGATGGAAGGGGGAGCAACAGGCCTGCAAAATCCAGAGCGGAAAGGTAATGAGAGGGCACCTACTACCAACTTAATAAATGGGAGTGAGGGGTGGAATTTGATGAAATGATCAGGCAGCATGTCTAACACAAATTAAATAAAGTGCTTTTTTACACAGTTAATTTATGGAACTCCTTGACACAAGTTATTGCACGAGACAAAGAGTTCTAAAAGGATTCAGGAAAGGACTAGACAAAGTCATGAAGACTTAGTACCTAAAAGTATGGCTTGAACGCCCTTAAACCAGAGATTGCCAAAAACTGGAAAGGTTTTTCTGAGACAATTTCAATGTCTGTTCATTTCTCCTGCTTTTTTCTACACATCTGCCCCTAGACTGCTTTGGCTGGCCAGGTGATGGCTGTTTCCACATTGATCTTGGCACAGAGCAGGGGACAGTGTGGAAAAAACCACTGCAGCAGTTGTCCCTTCACGCACATTTGCTCCTGGGAGAAAATTTTTTCTCAGTACTGAGGAGCCTCCCTTGCTTTTCAACGAGAGGGGCTTGAATCCTGCCTGCCCATGGAGCCACTCTCTCACGTGCACATGCCCAAAGGCCAGGCCCATCGTGGCTTGCAACGTGACCAGCACAGGTCAGAGCTGTCCTCCAGTGGTTTTCCTACCACTGCTCAGATTATCCTTATTAAGTGAAAGGAGATATTTTAAGGGCTTTTTCTCTTCTCATTAAAGCCTCTGTCACAGGAATTACTTGTTGCCACAGGTTTAATCTTCTGCAGAGTCCACTTTCCACGTGTTTGCATTCATGAGATGAGGGACAGAACACGAGGAGGAAATTGGACCAAATTAACCTGCTCCCATGACAATCCACAATAATAACAAAAGTGGGAAATGGCAGAGAATTAAACTGCTCTTGACAAAAACTGTAATGACCTCCAAGAATGCCTCTAAAGTAACTGTCCAAGTAATAGTTTCCAAGTGTAATTTCAAGGATATGCTATGCAAACTCTCCTGCAGTATTTCAAACTACTGGTTAAGAAGCCAAAAAAACTTAAAAATGAACAAGGGTACAAGGTAATCAATAATATAATTCACAACACAGTAATCTGAAACAGGGTGATTGGGTTAAATAAGAACAGGTAGATTGGATCAGAGAAAACTCTAAAGTAAAGAGAAGACTTTAAATCTGATTTGGTTTTAACACTGGGAAACAAAGCACTTTAAAAGAAGTTGTACAACAGAGTGCCCTGCTCCATTTCAAACTCAAAGTAGCTGAGTGGAAAAAAACCCCTCCAAAACAAAAAAACAACAAGCAAAGCAAACTGATTTTAGATAGCATAGCCTTAATTAGTCAATCCCCAAATAGAGAGATAGCATCAATCAAAGTCAGGGCAGAATTGGATCGAAAGGCCATCTGAGATTGGGCCAATCTGCTGAATAAAAAGGATGTCCAAAATAAAAGTATTTCCACTCAGTGAAGACCAGGAGTCTGCATGCTGCATTTTCCTTTTCAAAGCTGGCTGAGGCAGCCAGGGCTGTGTTTTCCAGGGATTTACAAAGGAGAGAGAAAGAAAAACCTTGTTATTCTCCTTGTAACAATGGCTGTGGCACTACCTAAACGCTCCTGTTCAGAATCAATATTTCTGAAAATTGTGTCAGTTGCCATCGTGTCAAAGAAGAAATTCAGGAGTTTGTCCCTGAATCATAAAAAGGGATTGAAACATCATCTTCAGGATAATGCTGTGCTCTGACACACCAGGCACAGGCCACATCGAGGTACCATGAAAGGACCGTGGCCTTATCAATGCACAGCTGACAGTGAATGGTTCAGGGACAGTAGAAATTAGAGTTTCTCCTTCAGAAAAAGCCCAGTGGTGACACAGCACTGCCATAATACACCTCCTTAATCTAGTCAAACTCTACAAGAAGAAAGGAAGTAATCCTTGGAGGATTTCCACTACGTATAAACAATAATATATTACCTAAGGGCTTAATACTGCTCTACTGACAAAACCCTCTGAAATGTAGTGCAGCTGAGACTCCCAAATTCCAGCTCAGTACAGGGAGCACTTCATTTGGGATTCATCTGTCCAACTTCAAATGCATGCAACATTAATATTTACATATGAAAATTCATTTAGGCTCCATATGTGCAGAGCTGGGCAGTTCTGCATCCATTGCTGATGGATGGAGCCAAGAAGCATTGCAGATAACTAATGCTAAAAATTAATCCTATTTCTCTAGTCAAATACATCTGAAAACTTGGCTGTGTGGCCAAGATGGAGTTTTCTTCAATTTTGTATAAAACAAAAAACTAAGACAGCCTTGTTACCAATTAAAAAAAAGCCAAAATAAAAGCAAACAAAACCAAACAACAACAAACAAAAAACCACCACCAACAACAACAAAAAAAAAACCAGAAGAAAAAACAGCAACATAAAACCCAGCATTTTGTTACTCACAAAGTCACTGTTATCACACACTGTGAACCAAATCCTTCTTTCAGGCAATATCCTCCAACATCCTATGAAGAGAGACCAAGGGCATTGGCCAAACTCCTGTTTCTTTCTTTAGCTACCTCTCAGTCCCCCACATGGACAATTAATCTCTGCTTTAGGAGTCAGTCTATAGAGCACAGTTGCAGTCAAAGCTATCATTGCCAAATGAAAGCAGCAGGTAAATGACTTTGTGTTATATCTCTGCTTTTATACGCTTCCTTTGATAAAAGTTGGCTTTGAGGCAAAAAACAACTTTGTATGAAGACACACGAGCAAGAAAAGGTCTGAAAAGCTTTTGGATATTGGTGTTACGATCCCAAGATGAGCCCTTGGACCAAAAAAAAGAGTCAGACCACACCATAAAATACAAGAAAGGCAGAGGTGCAAATACAGTTAGAACTTAAAAATTGTTTAACTTGTCATGTTCAGTATCTGTTTCTATACTCTTCCCAATTTATTGAAGCAGATTTTGGTGAGAGTGCAAGGGAGAGAAGCCCTGCAATTTAAATAGACCTTTCTGACTGTCAGTTAGATTGATTACAGTTTTCTGCAAACAATACATTTTTAAATAGTTCTTTATGGAGTTTATTTTACTCCCAGCATTTTCCCTATTATACAAACCCCATAACGAATGCAATCACACTTCTATTCACTGCCTCTCCAAAGTCTTCCTCCCTCCCTTTTCTCTAGCCACCTGTTAGCTCTTTCTTTTCTAAATTTAACTCCCTTAGCTTTGTTTGGTAACCTTTTCCTCATGCCCTCATTATCTAAATTCTGCTCCTGCTGTGGTAAAGCTGGTGGGGGGCTGGATTTGGGTTGTTATTTTGGAAATGGGCGGGGGAAGAGGTAATGAATCAGTCCATCAGTAGAGGTTTATTTATGGCTGTTTTTCCTTAATAAATAAATTTTAAAAAATAAACCAAGGTCTCCATCACCTTGTACAAAAAAATTTTGACAGCATAAGCACCGGAATTTATTTAGAATATCTCAAAACATGTCTTATTTCTGGTTATTACATTTCCAGATATTAAAAAGGTGCTGGATAGTCCTTTATGGCTGTGAAAGGTGAATATAAGCTGGAATCCTAACTCATTTGTCCACTGGTCAGTGTTAGCACAGGGGTCAGCATGGAGGGACAGACTCAGGGCAGCTCCACAGGGCAGGGGACAGAGTCCTGCCCTCAGCCAGCTGCTGCTCATCCCCATCTCCCTCCCAGTGCAGGAGGCACACCCAGCAGCAATTCCCAGCTGCCAGGATGGGGCATTTAGGAAGTTGTTGCCTCCTTGAGGATTCAAATCCCTGCCCTCTCCCTCTTACATCCCACCCACCACAGAGGTTTCTCACCCATCCTTGGACAGACCTAAATGCTGCCTTTAGATCCTCTGCAGGAGCTGGTGATGACACTCAGCCACCCACCACAGGCACAAATGTGGAAACAGATTGTTCAGAGGAAAAAAACAAAGATTTGCAGAATGGAAAGACAGAGAAGCAAGGACAAGGCCGGGCTCACTGGTCATCAGTCACTTCCTAAAGAGGGAACAGAGTAAATCCTCATCACTGAACAACGAATACATTGCTCCAATTGTTACAGTCTGTCTTGCACTTCATGTGCAGCACTTTTGCCCAAACTTTAATGCATAAATTGAAGATCTCTTTGGAGTTTCCCACTGAATCATCACACACAGAACACCTCCAGCCCTTTGGAGATGGAGAGAAGCTCCAAGCAGAGCATGGTTCAGCCATCCTGACCATCAGGGGTGCAGGACAAAACTGTAGGGAGCTCAATCCCAGCAGAGGGAATAAATGCAGCCTTTCCCAACATCATGTTCCATGTATCCTGCCCAACACACCCTTCTACAAACTCCTTGACTGCCCCAATAAATCCAATTTTGAGTTAGTGCACCTTAAATACTCTATGGAAACAGGTTGATGCACATAAAAACCACACAGCTAGTGCACAGTGAGGTTACTAAATGAATTAATTTGGATGCAAGTAGGAAAATAAAAGCCATATTTCACCTACAGAGAGAGCCTGGAAACCCCTGTTCCCACAAAGCACACACTGATTTTGAAAATATAGTGAGCTTGTGTTGGGACACAGAGGGGAGATATTTTTAAAATGCCAAAGTCACTGGCATGGCACCAGGCGTTGGTTTAATTTCATTCTCATGCTTGCTCCGAGCCAAAATGAGTCATCTTCCCCATGAAATAGGAATCTGTACACAAGGCTGGCTGTTAATTACCTTTCCTGTCTCCATTAAAGAGGGAAGTGACAGCTCCAACCTCTCCCTGGGCGAGCATTGTGTTCTCTGGCTGCCTCCACCGCGCGCCAGCAAAGCTGCTGCTACAACTCAAGTGGCACTTGAGATACTCAGTCTAGCATTTCAACAACAGCATAATAACTGATAATTTGACAACAAGACGCCATCCTCGGGAAACTCAAGCCGCTTATAGCCCCAGGAGAAACAAGCAGAGGTGTTTCTTCACCGGGCCTGCCCACGGAGCTGCTCGTTTTGGCCCTGGCCAGCATCGAGCTCTCCAAAACTGGGAGGAGACATCTCCAAAATATTGCTGGTTTGGCACATGGACTCCATGGAATGAAGGGGTCTGTCCCTCATTTCTTTGTGAGGCTACACTCTCAGGTGCATGAGGTTTTGAGAGCAGCAGGACTCAAAGGAGGTGGTGCCTGGCTCAGAGTGGTTGCTCTGGGCATCCCCAGGTCACTTCCAGCTCTGGGCCAGTCACCTCTGCAGCTGCACTGTCACCCCAGGGGCCAGGATATAAGTGACAAAAGGTGTCACCCAGCTCTGCTGGCATCTGAGAGTCCACCAAAATATCATAAGTTGCTTAGATGCCTTTTTACCCTTGCACAGGGCACTAACTGGAAGGAATGCAAAGGGTTGCAGCAGTTGCCACCAATTAATTGGCAAAAAGCCTGAATCTGCCATATTCCAAAAATTACAGTGGCAAGACAAGAAAAAACTTAGTTCTACTTGTTCCCTGAGCTTTCACTTTTGTGGGAGACTCTCTGATTGAAAGGCAGAAGCAAAATTTTTCAATGCAAAAGCTTGCTCTTTTAAAAGACCTTTTGGAAGAGTTTTATAGATAGAGTGAAATAACATAAGAGTTAGAATATGATCATAAGAAAAAAAATGGGGAAAAAAAATAAAAAGGCAACACTAAAATTACTACTCATTTATGGCTGTAACAAAAATTCACTCCTATTCAAAGGTGAATCAAGATCCATACAAGACTTCTCTCAGTGAGCCCTTGGGATTCAAACAGATTAATGTACTTGTACTGAGCTTCCCAGAAGGACAAATCTCACCTTTGTGTGCATTGCAGCAGTTTAAGAAGCAAAAAATTGCCAGAAATGAAAACACAGAAAACTGTGTTCCAATGCAGCAGAGAATAAAAGCCATATCCACTTCCATTTCTGTTCATAAGCACAATGTTTTACCCAGAAATAAAACAACCTCCAACCAAAAGCTAGAGCAACTTGCTAACCCTCCTCAGGTCTCACTGGACACCTCTAAATTAGATAACACCACTGATGAGTCTTTAATCCTTTGTGTCACCACAGGAGAAGATTGATGTGCTCACAGCAAGGTGTTGGATCATTTGCCTGGACCATGGCACAGGTCATTCTCCCAGCTCAGCCTGAAGGCCACCATAATTTATTTATTTTCTTAACACCAGTTGCATCTGATTTATTCTCTTATTCACCTGAAGAAGTAAATACAAACACCAGGGTTGATATCTTTATAGCATCCTTCCCCCTGAAGAGCCAGGTTCTCACTATATCAGGATACCCACTACTATGATAAACCCTTTTTGTGGTGAATTTATTGCTTTGTCACAGCATGTTCTGTATTGAGTAGAACAGCTCCAAGTGAAACCAGTTCATTACTCATCTGCTCTGTGGCTTATGGGGGAAAGCTCTGGAATTACTAAAAATAAATACACACAAGGAATAGGATTATTTCTCAGAGGCAGAGAAATTCCTGTTACCACACCTCTTATCTGAGAAGATGGAGAATACAGGAAAATAATAAAGGAAATTCTTGATCATTACAGTAATTTCAAAAGGGTATCAAAAAATCAAAGCACAATACTAAATTTCAGCCTTGCAAGGTTAATCATAGAAAACTCATCTACATGAAACCTACTGCCTGGTTTACTGCTGCCTTTTTTTTTCATAAAATAGTTTAAAGCTAGTTATTCATTTCATTGAACTTTTCATGGGGCTGTTCATCACATTTTTACCATCGTGGCAAGTGACTAATGACCTTGAAAAAAATAAGAAGTAGCCATATGAGCATTAGCAGAATAATATATACTCCAGATAAAGGAGGGAATGTTCAGCTTTTGCTCAGTGAGGTATGCAGCTTGTTGGACAAAGAATGATTTATAGGGAAAGCAACAGGAAATCTCATGATGCTTTTGAGATACAGAGCAGGCATAAGCAAAGCTGTGGCTCAATGCAAGCAGAATCTCAGCCAGCCACCATGGAAATAGAGGTAATTAATATGTGCTCATGCCTGAGCTCACCTAACCTGGACCCTTCATTTAATTCCTTGAACTTGGGGCCATTGTGAGTAACAGACTCTGCTGTGTCTGCTTCCCACAGACTGGGAAGAAATGGGAGCAGAGTCACAGCTACACAGGATAAAACCAGAGTCTGCTATTTTCCTTCCAGATGAGGAAGGAGTTATCCCACAGGGAGCAGCTGAAGGTGCAAGGTTCAGTGCTACAGGCTCCCAGTGCTGTGGCCTGTGCACGGACACTGGCCCAGAACTCTCACTATTCAGCAATTTTTCCCCCTGAAAAAAAATACCTCAATGTGTGAGAGAGTCATGTCCCAGTCTCTTTAAAAGATTTAATGCTTCTGATACTAGTTATTCAATTCCAGGTATCCTTATTTACAAAAATAACAATATTCCCTTCCTGAAATCTTCGAGGCATGCAGGGGGGGTTCTAGTAATGGGTTCCTGCAAATACCTGAGAGCTGTGTGCAGAAAAGGGGGACAAAAAGAAAAAACCAACAAAAAACCACCAAAGCTATGGCAGAATGGCCCTGTTTTCATTCTGTCAAGCCTCATCTCAGCCACGCTTTAAAGCAGTTGAAGTGCTGCCCAATTTGATTCCCCATGCAGCCCCAGCAGATGACAACATGAAAACCTGAGACACCACATGCAGCTCAAAGTGCCCAAGGTCTGCCCAGACACACCCTGGTCAGGAGAACCCAGTGGCTGGAATCAGGGTGGGGGAAAACCAAACAGAAACAGAAAGAAATAGAATTTTTAAGGATGTCTCTTTTAATCTTATTTCTATTCACTTCAATATAGGAGCAAGAACAACTTTCTATTTTAATTTCACAAGATTTCATAGGCAGATTAAAGTTTCTCTGTAGTTATTTCCTCTGCATTTGATCTGGCTTATTTCTCCTAATATCAACGGAGTTAAAAGAGGATGCATGTCATCTATTTCATTGGGTTTAGTTTTTCCCAGTGCAACTTTTTACAAGAGCAATCAGCTCAAAGATAAAAGGCAACACCACTGTTCTGACCTGGGAGAATTTCACATTTACTAAGCAATCCTAGAGGTTATTTCAGTTGCAGACTTCAGCTTCTGCCAGACTCTTTTTGGTTGCAATCACAGAAATGCCACTTGCAAAAGGAGTCTTTCCAGGTGAAAGTGTTCTGATGGGCACACGTGTAACCACTGCACCCTGAAGTGCCTTTGGAAATACAGGACACCATGCTGAGAGGTTGGGCACATATAGATTACTGAGCTGGAAAATTATTTTGGACCCAAAGTCTCTGTGCTTCAATTTTATGGGTAATTACACCTAATGTGTTGTCATTCAGAAAGCAATTAAGTCCAATATCTAGAATGCAGTGTCCCCTTCCAGTGAGCGATGGGGAGGAAGCCACAGGATTCACTGTGCTGATGGATCATTTCTGGGAACCCCCCTCAGGACCTTCAGGCCTCTCCTGAAAGGGAAACTGAGCAAAGCAGGGAGGTGGAGCAGGGGGATGTCCCTGGGGATACTCCTGGCACTCATTGTCAGCTGCACGTCCAGGGAAATGCCTTGGCTGACTCAGGGAGAGCCTGCAAAGGAGATTTCTAAAGCAATTAGACAGCTTTATCTGGATATTGCTCTCTAAAGAGACAGAAATGGCCAAAGATAAGAGAGATCAGGGATGCAGCAATGATTTCCCTTCTTTGGGAATTTCACATCGAACACGCTGGGCACACTGGAGGTCTGTGCACTTTTTCTGTTGGCAGAAGACACCAATTCAATCAGGCTAAAGGCACCAAAGCCATCAATAGAGGTAACACAGTCACTGCAAAACCACTCTGGCTGAGAGCCATGCTCAGCAGGAGGCTCTCAATTCTTACACACCACCAACTGCCCAACCCTGGGCAGCAGCATAGCGCTCCTGGTGTGACTGGGAGCAGCTCCCAGGCCATGCCCACAGCCCCAGGTGGATGTGAACCAGAGCAGCCCACACCAGGGTGCCCCTGGACCCCCCAGATACCCTGCACAGCCCAACTGCACCAATGCTGCAGGAGCTGTGGTGCCCACTCCAAGCCTTGGGCTCCCTGAGCCCCATAAATTGCACACGACCTGCAGTCCTTGCCCATACAAAAGGTCAGCTGTCCCTAAGCTCAGTGAAAGCCCTGAGTTGAGATCTTCTGGAAAAAAAAGAGGCAGGCTTGTGTCAGAGTGCCCATTAATATCACAACATTTGCTTTAAATTCTGTGTTTAAGTATCATTAGGTTTAATAACAATGGTGCGCTGAGACATAATTGTGATCAAAAGGTTCACTCAAGGTTAGAAAGAAAGTTGGTTGCAAAGTCACAAAACCAATCTAATCTCCTGCTGTGCAGTCCTGTACTTTGGGAGGAAGATAATTGTTACTAAAGCTCACCAGTGGGCAGTCACCATAAAGAAAAACTCAATAATTTAGAGTGTGTATAATGCCTATTTTTTCAGTGTAACCATGGAATGGGGAACGAGATCAGAAGGGAAAAACTAAAATAAACTCAGCAAACAATACCTCCACAAATATTGCATCAAACCACATCTCAGAGATGCTGTTACAGTCATGCTGACCCAGCCAAAACATTGGTCTTTTTGACAGGAACAGCTAACACCACAGTGGGATTTCTTAGAACATTTCTCTCTTTCCTCTGTTATTTTTTTACACTATTATTTGAATGCACCAGCTTGCTGCTTCTTTCATGACTGGGCAGCTTAGTGATAAGCCAGAGTATTACAGATGTTTTCCCCATCTTTGAGAGCAGTGTGTAACATCATTAGATTTACACGGTTTGCTTTGGCAGTGACACGTTCTGTGGACAGGCTGGTCCCCCACCACAGAGACAGGGTCAGCTCTGAGTAAGCAAGATAGAAGAGCAGCATTAGCAGAAACCTATTATCTCTGTTCAATTTTCCCAAAGAGTAAGTAAGGCCTCTTCTGCAACAGAGAATAAATGAAAATATTTATTGTCTGATAAAAATTATGTAGCTGCTCTAACACATGCCCGTTCTGGCACGTTTTCTCACTGATTACAGCACAAGGTAGCTTCAGGTGGTGAGCAGAGCAGGACTGGTGACAGCCTCAGCAGCACACTCCCAACACACAAAGACCTGGCTTGAAGAACAAGAGGGCAAAGCTACAAACCCTGGCACCTCACATTGTTTAGTGTGCAACTCACATTTCCACAAACAAAACTGAAAAAAAACCAGTCCTGCTCCTCTGCTTGCCTACAAGCTCACTTCACCCTTTTGAGCTGGCAATGCCACGTTGTCCCTGCCCCAGCTGCTTTGGGCCAATATTTGCTGTAACAGAAAGGCAGGACATTCAAAGCAACATCACCCCATCCTGGGCACTTCTGGAAGGTGAACTTTCCCAAAATGCCAGGCTTGCAGTCTGTTGTACTGCCTGGCTAATTTTACACCCTGGCCCATCCACGAGAATATGGACAACATATGAGATCTGTTAATGGCTCATATTTCTGCATCAGCTCCTCCTGAGCCGCTCCACAGGCTGGCAGTGATGTGTGACACATCAGGAATTTCCCAATTTGTTGACTGTCACAGGTTTGCTTTCACCTCCCTGGAAAATCAGTCCCCCACGTCGAAAGCCAGATTTTCCCTCTCTACTCCAGTGCCTGTGTTCAGCATGTGCTGGTTAATGGTGGTGTGCAATAATCAATAAACAGCTCCTGGCTTTCAGCTGATGGTGCATTACTGCCAGGGCGGAAGGGGAAGGTGAGCTGTGCAATTGCTGCTCGCTGGGGAAGGCTCTCTTGGGGCAAACCCAACCCCTCTCAGCTCCCTTGCTTGTCCTGCTGATGTCGTTAGCACTCTCCTCAGTCTCTGCTGTCAGCAGATTGCTGTGCTCTGGAATTAGCAGGCTGACAGTGATGGTTTTAATGACATGCACACAGGCAGCGTTTTGGTGATTTCCGATAACTCCGTGCCAGCATAAAAGCTGCAGCTTCTAAGTGAGGGAGGCAGATCCCAGAAAGCTTTGTGCTTACAAAACCCAATGTCCACATGAATTGGAGTCAGGACCAAGCTGGAGCCTGTGGCAGGAGAGAACTGCTTCACCCAGCACAGGTCTGTGCTGCTCGTGCTGCAGGGGAGCTCAGAGGTTGCTTTCTGCTTTTCCCCTGCCAACCTCATTTGACCTGCTAATACCAAAGGTTAAGAGTGAAGGAGAAATGCTTTTTGGAAAAAGAAGGAACCACACATCAAAATAAAGCATCTTCCCAGCTTCAGAAGACAGCAAAGGAAATTACTTAAGATTTCATTATGTCTTTCTCGGCCATTTCATATCTGCACCTGATAGCAAGTGACATCTATCCACACTGTCAGACTTCTTTCCATCATACAGAAGGACAGGAGAAATCACTCACTGACACCTTGAGATTTTAAGGACAGAAAGCAAAGGGAAATCAAGGGTTTTAACATTAAACGAGCCAAGTCCCTAAATCCATTTGACTCGTATCTTACAATCACCTTCCACTTGACTCAAGCAAGGAAGCAAGGACACATTGCATAGCAAGTTATAACCACAAAAAACCAAAAAAAACTTCCAGGCTTTAGCTCCTCAAGATAGATTATCACTCAGTACCTACATAATCCATCTCATCTAGTTTATTTTCACCAGCCGTGCTCCAGAGGTGGAATGAGCACCCAACAGAGAAACCATCTGAAAGGAGCTCCCAACAAGGCCAACAAGGCCTGAGCCTCCTTTACATGGCTCAGAGATCCACCCAGAAACAGTGCAGTCACACCATGTCCAAGCTCTGAAAAAGGCAGGATCCTGCAACCCCTCCCCATGAAGGCAGCCTGAAACAGCCCCCTTCAGGTGGGAGAGCAGCTCCCACCTCCCTGCAGGGGAGCAGCAGATCCCAAATCCAGCGCAGCGCGTTGTGTGGTGCCCACACACTGATGGACAATTGTCCAGCAGCTGGTTTGTGCTGAAGAGTTCCCAGGGGCTGTTCTGCCTCTGGCCAGGCCTGTGCTGTGACTGTCACTGGCTGTGATGGCACCAGTTGGGTGACAAACCCGATTGCAGCTGTCACAACTGCTTTGAGGACCTGCCACTTGGAGCCTGATCCAGACTGAGACATTTGCTTTTGGAAATTGCAGAACTTTGTGGGGAAAGAGCCCAAGGAAAAGGAGGAAATCAGCTGAGGCAGTGCAGGGTGGTTTTATTTCACACCCTCACCCACTGAGAGCAGGTCCAACCCCTACAAAGGGTGACCAACCATCTCAGTAAGAGCCAGGTGGAGGAGCAGAGTCTGCAAACCACTCTGGGTGAAACAACAGCACGAGGTCTGTGCCTGAGGATGCAGCTCCAAGAGAGGCAGAGGAAACACCAGCCCAAATCTACTACTTATTTACTTTGGCCTCCAGGTGGTTTTACTCTTACTGAGAACATTTCGTCTTACTTGAAAAGCAGCACCATGCTTGAAATCACCCCTCTGTTATAAATTAAATTGTCAATATTCAGTACGTCAGTGGGCTGAGCTTTTTTCCTTTTTTTCCCCCTTTTTTTAAATGAAAACAAATAAAAACAAACAAAAAACAACCCCAAACCCAAACAAACAAACCCCACATCACTCTGAAATCCCTGTACAAGTTTACACCTTCTGACAAGCTATGCAGAGCAGATGATGTGATGCCACTAGAGAAGGTGAGGGGACACAGAGGATTCCCACACTGTTTGCTCTCACACAATGAGGGACAATCACAGCAACTCAGTAGCTCAGATAAAATGAATTTCACACCTCAGGCCAGCACTGAGTGAGTGAATGGCTGCTCCCAGCTCTCTCACACCAGTGCAATGAACCTGGGATGAAGAGGCATTGCAGAGATAAACTGAGACAAGGGGAATTTTTGCTGCAGCTTCTGCTAAAAAAATTATCAGAAATAACCTGCAAATGCTACAGAATCAGGCTAATGCCTCCTGCACTTATTTTACCCTCAGAAAAAATAAAAATATAAAAAGCAAACAAAACAACAACCCAGCTGAAATACATCTCAGCATTTCCTCCCTTACTGTGGCTTCTCCAAACCAGATTCAGCAAGTGGCATTAAGCCCATTCCAGAGCAGATAACTGCACTAGAAACCATTACCCTGGAGGTGAGAAAAGCCATTGTCCATTCCAGGGGCTGTTAGGTGCCCTGTGCTGAGCAGTCCCAGAGCCATTAAAGTGTTATGTTATGGAACATAGAATAATCTCCTACAAGAGTTATGCCTTGTCATGTTTCTTTAAAATACTACAGAAAGCCACACCAAAAAAAAACAGGCAGACTCCATCCTTGGAGGGGAATACAGTGGAGCTGACTCCAGGAGAGAAGCAGAGCAAGCAGCAAGCCACCTTCCTGATCACTAATTCTTGATTAAATTTCTGTCTGTTGTTTGTGGGTGTGGCTCTCCAGTCCATCTGAGCACCCCCACCACCAGTCATTTTTAAATAAAGTGAAGAATCCAGAGGAAAGGTTAAATTTGTTTAAAAAAGAACATGCACAGCAAGAACTGAACTGCTCCCAGTTCCCTCAGCAGAGCCAGGGACCAGCCCTCACTCTGTACCTGACTGGTGACTTCATTGGCTCAGCAACCAGGATCCTTTCACCCTGAGGAATAGCCCAAGCCTTTGCTGCAGCCAGAATGGCCTTATTTGGAGCCCCAGGACCTGGGATTACTCAGTTTTAGGGCTCATGATTCCAGACTCAGCTAATGAGATCCATCACAAGGTCTGTATGCAGAGAGTTTGTGTATTGATGTGCTGGTTAGAGTGGATTTGAAGGTGGTAGGACAGATGCAAGCCCTGACCTTTTAATGGGGCTAAAGTGATCAAAACAGGGCTCTGCAGCTGGCACTCTATGGAAAGACAACTCTCCAAAGGGCTTCTTGCATCCTGTGTTTCCTCCACCAGCAGAAATCCCTCCTAGCAAAGCTTCCATCCGAGGAAGACTTCTGAAAGATGGAAATGGGTCATCTTCTCTCCCAAACACTCACAGCTTTCCTGCCCTGGGGAGCCACTTAAAAGCATTAGGTGACAAATGTTTTGCTGCCAAGCGCTGCAGAGGCCCCGTGGAACTTGTCTTCTGACACCTCTGCTGGTAAACGAGCAAGTGGCACAACAACATGACAAGGGATTTAAAAAATTAAGTCTCCCCAGACACTCCCTGGGGGTGCTTTTGCTACAACATGCGGACTGGCAGCACTGCTGCTCGTGAGATGCCACGTTCCTGCATTTCCTTGTTTTACAAGAAATGGATTTCTCCTCTCAGTGAAACTTTAATGTGACAAAAGGAAGGGGCACTGCAGCAGTGCTGGGATGTTTCTTTATGGACACCACCATGCAGAAGGCATTCACCTTGCTCCTGGACTTGCCTTTGCATGGCCAGTCATTCAGATCTGAAATAAAAACCCTTCCAGAAGGAATAGACAGAGTGTGAAGGTTTTGGATGTGAACTTTTCACACTGAAAAGTGTTAGGAAGGGAAACAAAGTTAGAGAGGATGAACAAGACAGGTCATCTGGGCAGAACGGGACAGGCCATGTCTCAAACACCTGGTCTCTTCCTTCCAGGGGTGTGAGGCATGGAAAGACTGCTCAAGACTTGTAGGAGCCCTTCAGTGACAGTCCACAGCTCATCTCAGCTCCACCAGCCAAAGCTGTGTTATCAATGGCTGTCTCCTCACTTCCAGTACCTGCTGCTGTAAATCATAGCCCAGAGCAATGCTTAAGAGAAAGCATCTAAATCACAAAATAAAACAGGTCAGAGCTGCAATTATGATCAGTGAAGCAGGCATCAGTATGTTGTGCATAATTAAAATGACTGTAGGACTTCTCTATAAATATCAGCCAGAAAAGTGTCTCTTTGTGTGTGGGCATAAAAATGAGATGCAGGAAACAGCCTGCTCTGGTGTGACAACACGACCTTGGGACAACTTTGTTGCCTCCACACCAGAGTAATTACACTGCTGAAATGCCTGATTGTGTCCCTCTTGCCATCAGCAGCAACCAAGCCTTTGCAGCAATAAATGTGGGGTGAGCAGCAGTTCAATAAAGATCCACAGATAGACTCCTTTTGCAGGGGCTGCTGCTCCTTGAAGTTCTCTAAAGCTGCAGCTCCAAGAGCAGAGGCTCTCGTTTTCTCCTTTGAAAGTCTGGACTCAGCTTGGAGATGAAATCTGCTCAAGATGATAAATGGATACCATGCAAAGCTTGTCTTACACACATCTTTAAATATTTTACTTACTGCTCATCAATCTTCCCCCATCTATGCAGCGTTCTTAACTACTTTGCAGGAAGAAATCCCATCCCTCCGGGGAATTTGGGTAGCAAAATACATTCCCACTCTTCTCAGTGCCCCAACGACAGGAAATGTGGAAATGCTCAGTGGGGAGTGGTGCTAAAGCAGAGAGTTTTTCCAGACAACTTTGTTACTGCCAGGCTGAGCCATGGGGTGAGGGCTGGAGCCACGGGCCAGGGGCAAATCCACACGGTGCTTTTTGGACCTTGTGAGTCCCAATATTCACAGTTTCACTGGCAACAGCTCAGAGCCACAAATCAAGTCTGAAACGCCATCCAGGGCAGGCTCCACAGCTGAGCAGGTGAACAACATCACTGTTAATGAGCAGCACAAAAGGGCTGCTTCCATTAGCTCAGAGAAAAACCAGAAGTTTGGCAAGTGACAACCACGCGGGGTGTGTTTTTATTCAGGGCTATTTCAAAACACAAATACTTCAATCAATAATCACTCACCTCCCATTCAATACCCCAGTAATCCCCTTTTGTCCAGCATAATGCCTAGACACAATTTTATTGACCCAGCAGTATTCTCCCAGGACACACCATTCTTTGACTGCTAATGACCAGGTGGGTACATTTCTCCCTGCAGCCAAGTATTTATCAGGCAGAAAGCAAATATGTGATTCATTGATTCATAAAACATTGCAGATAAATAATAATGAAAGACCTATGCATCATTCTTGTCGATGCGCTGAGATTTGCTGAATGCACAGAGGTTGGGGGGGGGGAGAAAAAAAAATAAACAAAAGTGTTCATCTGTGAGGATGTGTAACATACTGAGGCAAAAGCTCACTCTGGGGCTAAAGGGACTCTTCCACCAAGATCAAATTATTAGCACTGGAAAATACACAGCCTGATCTTGTGTCCAAAAATGCAACATCACCACGTGCTCCAGAAGAAATGCTCTAAACCATCTCACAACCCAAGGAGTGGTTGCAAAATGTATATTGAGTGGGGAGAAAAATGATGGGATTTAAGAAATTAAAGGACTTTTTCGTGGCTATTTCACAAGCTGAATGAGTAAAAGAGTACTTAATAAATTAGTTCATATAAATTATTTTCCATATGAAATATTAATATGCTGGACAGCATTCAAAAGTCACAAATTAAACAAAATAAAAGCCTGCAACGAAATGTACTGGAACACTGTGAAAGACAGGAAAAATAAGCAAGGAGGAAACAGCTGTCATTCTCAAATCTCTCAAATATAGATCTTCCTTGTAAAGAATAATGGTGCATCCAAAAGGGTCATTTCCTTAGAATAAGCTGTATAAAGTACTAGAGGAGAGGCACATAATACATGACACTGTTGCAGTTCTGTCAGGTCACTATTTTCTTTTTAAGGTGTTATACTGCTTGAGCTTCTGCTGGGAATTCTCCCTAATAAATTCCCTTTATGTGTCACTTTTCAGTACTGACATTTGAGGGATGCTGTGGAAAGATTTGGAGATTTCCTGGAATAACTACATGGAGCTGGTAACCCTCAGCAGGCAGGAGCACAGCAGCTCCCTGGGAGATCCCCTCTGACAGATCAGTGGTTTTGGTGCAGGACAGGAGTAGTCAGGGAGTCTCATGAGCCATTTGGACACAAATTAAGTCCAGGTTCAGCTCCTCTTGTGCTCTGGGAAATCACACACAGAGCAGGCAGCCAGCTCTAGCACAACCTGCATGAAATATCTCAACTCCACTCATGTGGGGACAGAGATACAACAGCTCAGGGCGGAAAAAAACCTGGCAAAACACCAGGCCAAAGCCCCTGGAACCCAGTGCTGGGCTAAATAAAGTGGAAGTGCTCTGAAATCTGAGCTGTGGCACAGCTCACAGAGCAGCCTGGCAGCACTGTCTGCATTTCACCAGGTCACCCATCTCCTGTTGCTCAAACTGAGAGAAAACTGACATCTGTCTGTTGATAATTCCTCTGTCAGAGCCTGTTAAGTGCCCATCTGCCCTTCCCCATATCCCTCACCCTTGGAGGAGACAAACTCCATTCAAGGCAAGTACCATAAAGAAAGCTCATTTCCTTTGAACTTATTTACAAGTTTCACCATTAAACTTGCCCACATTATGCAAGCAGCTTGCAATCTTCCCTAATTCTCTGACTTTAATTATATAATTGAACAACCTAAAAACTCATTTTTTCCAGGAAACATTAAACATTACCATCTTAATGAAATTCTTAATGAAACCATCCTCCCTGCATGCAAATGACTGGCACTGGATTTGCTTATCACACTGATAGACAAAGGGACAAATGCCCTTCCTTTTGTCAATCATCAGGAGTGACAGCCCTTCCTAAGGACACTCCTCCTGGATAGATGGATGGATGGATAAGGCTGGCACAATCACAGACAGGAGGAAGACATCACAGGGAAGGGCGAGGAAGCAGCCAGGAAAGGTCAGTGAGTGGGAAAAAGCCAACAGATATGCAGTCAAGGCAAACCTTTTTCCCTAAGCTCAGCTGAGTTCTGAGGGGCTCTGCATCAGCTGAGTTCTTCAGTTGGGGTGGGAAGAGCTGGAGAGGTGAGTCAGAGGTCTGAAAGGAAAAATCTGTGGGGCATTTTAGACACCTGATTGTTATAATCTGTTTCAAGACACCTGGCTCAGCCTTCACCACCTCAAACACCCTCCTTGTGCTCCCTTTGTCTCAGGGAGACTCTTGGCTCCAGCTCCACTGCTGCAGACATGGTACATTCACCAAAAAACAAGAAAGCACCTGGGAAGGGGCCCTGCCAGTGGCATGGCTGTGCTGGGAACACTTGTCCTTGCCCATCCTGTCACAGCACAGAGGGAGGATGCTGTACCAAGCAGGGATCCGAGATATCTGCAGGGGTGAAACCTCCAAGAAAAGCTGCAAAAGAGCAGGGGGAAGACAGAAACCAGCACTAAACTTCTTGTGTAATTGCCATTGCTTCTCTCACCCACCAGCTCAGCAGTCCTTTGTACTAAAGCAGCTGCAGAGGAGAGGAGCATCTGTCCCCTGCCAAGGGTGTGGAGGAACCTTTTTGGACCCAGGTCCTCTTTTGGTGCCTGGCTGCTGCTGCTCTCCACAGCAGACCTTTGAGGGACTGGCCCAGCCATCACTCCAAACAATTTGATTTACAGGCTGCAGCACTGTTTTCCCAAAGCAGACCCGTTCTGCTCCCCTCCAGCCTTTTCTTGCAGGGTATTTTTATGCAGCTGAGTTCTTGTGCAGCACCAAGCTCTACCCAGCTGGAGAAATTTTTGTCACGAATATTTCAGGTGCATCCTTTTCTTCACTGTCACTTTGTGACCTCCAGTTCTTGTTTTTGATACCAGTTCAAAGACACCACAAATGTCTTTCATTTTTATTCCCATCAAAAACACGTGTAGTTCAAAGACACGACCTTGGTATCTGCCTCTGCAAACAACACTGGCCTCAGTGCTACACCCAAATCCATGTCACTGAATCAGCCTGCTCGAGCCTCCCCTAAATCTAATTCATTCCAAATCTAATTCCCACAGATAAAGAGCAGAATAGTTTTATTCAATAAGCGTTAATTAGTTCTTTTTTCTCCACTGCACTTACAGCGTCCTACCCCTTTGGCCCACAGGTACAGCTCACCCTGCTGCAGCTCCCAGATTCTCCTGATGATTTATTGACAGTAAAACTCAAGCCCCAGGTGCCTTTCCTGATTTACACTCAGATCTGCAATTACGTGGTACGTGGTCATAGCAAACTTTAAAATAAACAGAGATAGCTGGGGTTAGAAAGGGAATATTACAGGAGTTAAAAATCCAGCAGAGCTTTGGAGATGGGGATCTGAACCTGACCCTGGTGGGGCCTCCACTGAGGGCATTCTGCTCCTCAGATTCCTGCTGCTGTCAGCTGAATGTCTGGCAGTTTTAAAGACATTAGAGCAAAATGGTCTTTTCCATTTCAAGTCTAAAAAATAGAAATATTTTTGAGTCAGCTACGGATATCTGACAAGCTAATTGCTTGGTATCATTAGGAGATTAAAGAATTAATTTTACTTCGGTCATGCATCTAATCCAGGTGAAATTTCTTATGCTGGTTTGAAGAAAAAGCTTAGGGAGCCCTGATTTGACAAGCTCCTACCACCAGTCTTGATTTCTCAGCAAAAAAAAAATCTGCCAAGTTCTCCCCACAGTTGCAAATAAGTTCTGTTTTCTAGCTCTCTGTCTTTCCTTAAAGTACTACAGCCCTGCCAGCACCAGAGCATTTTCTGTGTCCAGAGCAGAAATGCTTTTTAAGGCTCTGGTAGTCAAAGAGATTCTTGATCCCATGACAGCTCATGATCCTAAACAACAACAGGAATAACTTTACTCACAATTAACAGAGTCCTGGTGCTCAAACAGTCCAGCTGAAACCAACTGATACATTTGTCCAGTAGAGTAAGAAAACATCCCCAAAGCACAGGGGACCAAAACGTGGCCATTGAGGCCCAAATCTACTCATTAAAAAAAATAAATGGGAGCAATTCCATTGGCCTCAGTGGGAATTCAATCCAGTACAGCTTATAAAGCACTTTCACCAAGTGCCTTTCATTCTTGGCTCTTTACAGCAGAGGTGCATCATTATTTGCTGTAACCCCAGAACCTTCTTCCCCTGCTCTGGTTTGTTTTTCACTCTATGATTCATTCCAGTCTCTCAGAGTATTCCCTAGCTGTGCATTTTTGTCCTTGGCATTGTTTTCTGTCCTCAGCATCCCCAGTGCTGTATTCCTCAGCAATTATTTATAGAAGGGACTCATCCAGCCCCGTGCCCCCAGCCGTGTGTCAGAGCAGCTCCAGCTGTTTGTCCCCCAGGAATTCCATCACCTTTCTGCTCCCAGGCTGCAGCTCAACATTGCTGACAGCTCATCCTCTCTGCAGGAGCAGAGCTCCATCCTACCACCTGGAAGATTTTCCATTTCACCTCCACAGCAGCCATTTGCACATGGAAGCATGAATTCTAAAAGGGGGCATCCCCAAAAATCTACTTTTTCAGGCTATGAAATCTAGGACAACATTGAAATCCTGTTTTGCTCTGATATAAAATTTGGCTCTTTATTCATTCCAGCAGAAAGCCTTATTATTTTTTTTCCTGGTAGCACTTTTTATGACAAAAAGCAACTCAAAGTGCTCAAATCACACATGCTTGGGCACACCAGACCAAAACCAAAATTCCATCTCATTTGCTACACAGACTTCTGTCTGACTTGGTTTTCTCTGTCACCTCTTCATTTTCCTTTCCTCTCTATTCTTCTCTATTTGTAGAAGAAGTAATAATGTTTTGCCTTTCCAAGTGGGAAATCTACAGTGACAGGGTTGGGAAGGGAATCCTTCAGCAGTGGGAAGGGCAGGACAGCCAAGAGGCACCAGAAGTGCTGACTCTGCTCCTGAAAAACAGGAGCAGCCTCTTGGTCAGGCTCCATGGCTCTGGCCAGGAAGGATGACCTTTCCAAAGGAGGGATATTAATGACAAGGAGCCATCCCACCACCACCCCCTGGCAAGAGGTCACTGCAAAACTTCCCCTCCTCTCACTCACATCTGTCTCATTGACTCTGTGGAGATTCTGCAGATTACAGCAGAGCAACTGAATTATTCCAGCTAATGAGAACGTAATGTTTCATCACCAACTTCCACAGTCACTTAAATCTATCCTTATCTAATTAATTTTGCAAAACAAAAAGTGACTAGGCAAATAAACTCCACAAGCTGACAGCTGTAATGTTAGGAGTTACTGTTCAGTCAGCAACAAGACCAAGAGAGTGTAATGGGGGCAAAGAGGGAAGGATGAAGAAATTACTCAGTGAATGATTAAATCAGTGCAACATTTGGGGAGGGCAAAACACCCCCCACAAACTGACCCACTTTAGCTCTGTAGAGGTGTCGTCCTGCCATTGAAAGGCACAGAGGCTTATGAGTGGCAGTGCTAAGGCAGCCACAGCCCAGCTCAGAAAAGCAAAATTAAACACCATTAGCAATGACCCATTTCCTCACTCAGCAGGGGCCAGCTGAGCTCATCTGGCACTGGAGGAAACACGCTGAGGGTTTTCCCACACAGAGATTGCTCTCTGCCAACACTGCCACTAATCCACCTGGCCCCAAAATGGTTGACCATTTCTGTTTAAAGAAATAAGTGGGGATTAAGAGGAGGAAGCCTGAAATCCAACTGTATTGAAATTAAACTGGCAGGGAAGGCAAACTGCTGAGAAAGAGAGATTTGCTCTGGAAAGAGATGCAGAGCTGCTGTGGGATGGGGGTTGGACAGAGGGTGAAGCAGTCACATCCCAGTGATGTCCTTGCTAGCACAGGGGGATGTTCATTTCTGGGGGTTTATACTTGCTTTTTTATTTTTTAAGTGGGAAAAGGAATTCCCTGCCTGTTCACCTCCAAGGGAAGAAGCTCAAACATAACTTTAGCCACACAGACAGAGCTTTCACTTGTGCTGCAGGTAAACGTTTTCACTTAAGTAATCTGAACTGCAGTGACAGCAAGGTTAGACTCGATGCTCTTAAAGGTCTCTTCCAACCTAAACCATTTTATGATCCTATGACAGATGCTTCAAGTGTTTGCTCCCATCTTCTCCCCCTCACTCCCCCCTGCCACTCTTTTACTTACCTTGCCTTTATCTACAGACATCTGTATCCTCTTTGCTACCAGTTCCATTTGCCCATTTTTTCCCTTAAAAAAAAAAAAAAAAAGGCAGCCCCTCTGCTGATGCCTCCTGGCAGAGATCTTTGACTGCAATCAGAGCAATCCTCATTTATTCCAGCTGAGGATCTGACCCCAGGACTTCCAGTGCTTGAGCTGTAATAGAAGTAGAATCAGACCAGGCCATTACATGTTTGGGAGATGTCCAAGACACTTTCAGGTGCTGCAGAAAGCAGTGCCAGCAATGCTGCAATTTGTAAGGATGTTTTTTCCCCATCTGAATCAAACAGGGATGATCAGTGCAATGGTTAGGGCACACAGAGATCTCATCCAGGCACTCTTGATTATCAAACATGCCAAGATCTGCCACAAGGTTTAGTTGCAGGATCCAGGGACATGGACCAGCCCATTTTATAATTCAAGGCTTACTTACATTCCTTTTTTATTTCTGTTTTCAGTCCAAAAAGCAAGAGAGACCCCACAAGTCAGACAGTCTGGTATGGTATTGCTGCAAGGGCCAAGACCCTCAATGTGTGCCACTCCTGGCAAACAGAGCCATCTTCACATCCAAATTGGGACAATTTAGTTAAATTTGAAAGCAAGTTCAAACTACCCAAAAAAATCCAGTCAAAGCAAACAACTGGCACAAGAGACTGGTCCCATTTTATACTGAAGCATCCAAAGAGGAGTGGATTTTCATTTTCCCTTTCTTCCTCCAGACTGCACAATTTTATCATGGTCTTTCCTATTTCTCCACAGGAAGGACAGCCTAAGATTAGACCAAGGACAGACACCAGACACTACCAGGTCATTTCCAACAAGAAAATGGAGAAATTACATTCAAGACCCTCAAGGACTGCCTTCCTCAGGAGACATGGTCCAGTCCACAGGAGGCTGTTGCACAAATCTTTGAGGATAATAATGATAGCCTTCCCCAAATACAGTTATTCCTGGATAAGGGACAGGGTACATTCTGCTTATCCTGGAATATTGAAACAGAAAACCTGGAATACTGAAACAGAACTACCAATTCCTCTCTACCTGACCACTCTCCCTGGAACAGACCTCTACTATTTGCTTAATAAAGTGTCTTGCAAGACAAAGCATGAATATCACAGGGTGACAGTGACACAAAAACCACCCTCAGCCCAGGAGCTGTGTCAGTATGTCACTGCACACATGGACCAGCAAAGAGCCTGACCCTGCACACACCCACAGCAGCTCTTCCTTGCATGAGGAGAACTCAGCCAGAGCCTGACAAACACAATTAACAGGTGAGGAAAGACACGTCCAAGAACAAACCTGTTTATTTGTGCAGTTATTTTTATGCTAGGATGATGCATTCTGGCATAATTTACCGTGCCCTCCATCTCTGTCCCTCTAGCACCCTGCCAGCCTCCCAGGAAGGCCAGGAATAGGAATATGGCTCTTTTCCTGAGAAATCTCATTTCTTTCTTGGTTTGTCTTTCTCTACTAATGTCTTGGGTTAACTAATTGCATTCAAGTTGCTTAATTGAAACATCTTGGGTTAACTAATTGAACTCAAGTTGAGAACATGTTAAGTGCAGTGCCTGTTTCTGATACAGCAGGAGGGGGAGAAAAACCCCAAACACTGAGTGTCAGAGCCCTCTGCATTTATTGGCAGCATTTTTTTTTTTTTTTACTTTGACATGGATTAGGATGATCAGAACAATATTATGGAGACTATTCAAATTTCTAGCCAAGAACAAGAGAGAAGATATTCCTTTTGTACAACAACATTTCTGTAAATTTTGTTTAGCTTGCGTGGGATACAGTTAATTACAGTAATCTATCAAACTGGCACAAGGTAGTAGTCACACACAAAGTTTTTCCTGCAGTCAGAATCCTTAGTTTTATATGAGACTGGTTTGTGCTAATTGAATTTTCACTTGGGTAGATAAAATCTTTAACAACTCTGGAATAACTAAGTGCTCTTTGTTCAATGATGTGGATCAGAATGATTTACAGCACCTTTCACATAATCATGCTAATTTTGCTTTCATATGATTAATTAAAACAATATGTTCTTTCTTTGTAAAATAGAATTAGTGCACCCAAGGAGACAGGTTTTATTGCAAACTTCTTTTTCTGGTAATAAAAGCAATTTTCACACACCACCTTTTTGGCAAAGCTAAATAAACACGCTCAAGTGGGCAAGGAAGCTGCAGCTGGGGTCAGGTCCCTCTGTGGATGCCACCACCAGGATTTGCAGATTGCACCAGGGGTGGCTCAGCCCCAGTCAGCAGAGCTTGGCCAGCAGGAAGATTTTGGGATCTCCAGGCCAAAGTCCCTTCCCACAGACCATCATCTCTCTCATCACATCTAGAGCCAAACTGAAGGACACTCCTGTAACAGCACAGAAACTCAAATACTAAAATGGTTTGTGCTTGTGGTCCAGGCTCTGGGTTCAGCACATCCCCCTGGAACAGGAGATCTGACTGAGATGGCCACGCTGAGTCTGACCCGTGGGAAGGGTGAGAGGGGACTTGTCAGGGCACTGCTCTGGGTGGTGGGTGCCAGCTTTGCATTGTCCCTTCCAGTTTTTGGTACTGTGCCTTGGCAGGATTATTTAACTCTTCTGCTTGAGGTAAATTCTGATGAAATAGCCCAGATAATGGGACCTGTCAGAGGAGAGTGGAGAAGTGGATCCCATGGGGGACTCTGGAGGGGAGGCAGGTGCTTTGGCTGGTGGCAAAAAGTGAAGAGGGAACCTCAAGAGATGCTCTAATGGCACAAAAGGGGGAATTGTGCAACCATGAGAATGGAGATCCAAAATCATCATTCCAGTTAATAGCAACCATGTGGATGGCTAAACTCCCCACACAGAGCACTCAGGATTCACCTCCAAGGTAAATCCTCCCTCCTATCTTATTTCACTTCAAGTCTGGATCAAAGCTGAACCAGGAAGGTTACCCAGCCTAAAGTTTCAAACACACTGAGGTATCACAACTCTGACTACATGCCTGGGTCTAGGACTTTCTTTAATGCATGAAACAGTTAAGAAAAGCATATAGTGCTGGGTTTTTTTAACCAATTAGAAAATTTCACAATAAGAAGTTTATTTTCATCTGTCAACCCAAGATCTCAAGTCACTTTGCCTGAAGTATCCATGTGTACCAGCAAAAAGAAACCCCTCAACAGTCAAATGTCACATTTCAAGCAGTTAACCCACCAACCAAACCTACAGAGAAAGCTGCATAGGGGCATAAATACAAGGAGAGTGAAGATCAGTCAAGGAAATCATTCGTGGCAAAAAAATATGAACACTGGACAGATCGAAATAGAATATAACCAGTACTTGAATCTAATCCCAATGCTAAAATGTAGCTGCAAGTGCTGGGCAGAAAACAGAATACCTTTTGGAAAGCAACTGTGAAAAATTTAAGCATCAAATAGAGACAGCCTATCAGCCAGTAAAGGAACTCAGGAAATCAATCAAGTTTAGGACAAGCTGAGTATAGATGGAACAAGCACATCCACTGGTGCAAGGAAAAATGAGCACTCACAAAGAGCCTGGGAAAGGCACCCTCTGAAGAAAGCAGTGCAGTTGATATGAACACTGAAATGGAAATGTTTAAACCCAGTCCTGACTCCTATAAAGGACTGATGCAGAACAAGCCAGGATAAAGAAATAACAGTTTTTGCATCCATGTTTTTCTGTCTCCATCAAAGAGTTCCCAAGGGCTGTCTGACTAAAGGACCTTCACTGCACCCTCTGCTGTAACCATCTCCACAGCTCAGCTTGCTGTCTGCAGCAGGCAGGAAGGTGTGTGGTTATTGGGGAAATTCCTGCTGCTGCAAATAACTCCTTGTGCACACAATTGTCTCCAGGGCAGGGGATGAGCAAACCAGCAAACTGCATGTGACAGGCCACTTACTGCTCTTCATGGCAATGCTCAGGATGCAGTTTGACTGCAGCCCCACCAGACTCTAATTTAGGTGTCATGACTGCTTCTCTTCAGTGCCTGATGCAGGAAGAGGAGCCCTGGCTTGTTCCTGATCTTAACCTCCCTGTGTTCCCTGCAGCTCATGGGATGCAGCAGCTGTGGCAGCCAAGGGAGCTGCCCTTTGGTCATGAATCTTCAGTGCCATTGTCTAAATAAAAACTAGGAGAGCAAGGAGAGAACAGGCTAATGGGCTGCTCCTGCCTCTGGGTGCTCTGGACACCACCAGTGGTCAGACAGTGTGGTCAGTGTGTCCATCCTCTCCCTGCACCCACCTCAGTCCTGTTGGAGCCCGAGCAGGCTGGGAGCCACACTCTGCTGCCACCTCCTCCAGTGACCGGCATTTCCTGCTTCTGGAAAATTAATTTGATGACTGAATTAAACTAATAATTGCTTCATTTCCAAACATGGTCTCTGAGTGCATTTGACTTAGAGCGTGGCTCTCTTGGGAGGTGCCAGGGAGATCCAGTTGTGTTACTTATGGAATCTGGGCTAATTTAATTAATTTTTGATGGAAAGTGCTTGATTTTGCAGACGGTAGCTGTCTGCAGGGCCACACACAGTTGCTGATATCTTTCCACTTTCCTCTGTGATGCAAGAGATGATAAAGGGCCCAATTAATAAAGTCACCTTGAGAGAGAGACCTTCTGTCAGTGGGAGAACCAGAAGTGATTCACCATTTGGGAGAATTCTGGTTTCCTTATTTCCATCCTATCAAACACTCACCCACTCACAATATGCCTCTTGAAAACAACTGAACACTGAAGGAGTCCATATGTCCACACTTTCACAGAGTCTTTCAAAGCAAGGTACCAATTAGAAGCATATTTATAAATGACATCCTGAAATTGTGCCCTTTCCCTCTTTCACCAGGCATCACCTCCAGCTCCACGAGCTCCCACTGGACCCCACCAGCCTCACACAAGCGTTTGTTGTACAGTTGGTAAAAGAAGAAACACGCAGGTTCCAGAGCAGTAGTTGAATTTCCAGGCAGGACCCACAAAAAGGACCTGCCCTTCTTTATTTTTTTATTTATATATGTTTCCAAAGACAATCAAGGATTGGTGAGAGGAGCTGACACCTTTGAAAGTTTACAGGACAAAGACATGGTCAATTATTTTTCTCTACCCCAGGGGAAAGGAATGAAAAACGATCTACAAGTGCAAAACAATCCCAGCCAGTTAGGAAAAACAAGGACCATGTTTACAGAAAAAGCCTGGAAAACTTGCACTACAAAGTTACTAATACAGAACCCTGCAACGCAGGGCGACAGGGGTTCTCATCCTATGTCAAAAGTTTGGGGATTAGAGTGCTGACAGTGCAGAAATAGCACCAGAGTAAATGACAATAAACAGTTGTTTCAAAAGTAACCTGTGCTGTTCAGACAATTAAATCCCATTTTCCACTCGTCCCCAGCCAAGGGAAGGGTCACAGACCTTCACCCAGGAGCACCACATGGGCTTCTTGTGCTGCCACCAACATCCAGAGCAGCCTCAAAGTCATTGCTAGGGCTTCTAGCAAGCTCCCTAGGGAAGGCTGCTCCTCTCCACTCTCTGCCTTAACTTCTCTGTGGAAAAGGGAAAATATATTTGTTTCTTGCTCTCCATCTTGGCTACCCAGATCACTCCTTCCTGCAAGACCAACCACTGCTTGCTGCAAGTGCCCACAGAATCCAGTCCTGCAAAAGGAACAGGCTCTCTGATTTCACAGGGATTGAGATACCAACATCACACAAGCAAAATGAAATTGAGCCAGTCAGCATTTCATGGCAAGTGCCCTGTCAGCAGGGAGAGGTGAGGTGGAGAGCATCAGCTCATCCCCACAGCTCACAGGAGATGCTGACAGGCACCTCAGTCTGCAGAGCACGAAACACAACAGTAAAGATGCGTCTTGGAATTTGAGATTTACTCACAAGGGCAAAGGGTTTGAGTTCTGCTGAACCATGCCCAGCTTTGAACAGCACAGAGAATAAGGAGCATCAGCTCAGCTGCTTCCTCCAGGAAAGATGCACGAGATCTAGGTCGTTGTCTGTCAGCAGTGAGGAGGAAACCTCCCCAGAGAAAATTAGCCAGAGGAGGAGGAGGAGGAGGAGGAAGTTCAGAAGGTGGAATAGTTTTGCAAAAGTGAGGAAGTAAGAAAAAGCTCTCCAGAGCTCTGAATCATCCTACAGATGAAGAAAATGGTGGATTTTAGTGGTACTGTGAGATGCTGAGTGCTCTCAATCCCACTCCTAAACGCAGACCATTTTCTATCATAACTTACAAAACTATTATTTCCATTTAAATATCTATTCTACAGGGGGCAAACCATGATTTGTAAGGTTTTATCCCTCAAAGTCTCTCAAAGCACTGAAGGAAGGATTAGAGAGAAAGCAAATGGCACACACAGAACCATGCCCAAGGGTTGGAAACTCAGGTGTCCTCTCCTGAGGCACTGTGATCTGCCAGGGACTGCACACACAGCAGCAGAGGGAATTGAGGAGATCTCCATGGGGTTTGGTGCCTTCACAGCAGAGGCTCTCACCATGAAACCCTGGCAGTGACAGATTATTTTTACACACAGTTCTTTCCTATTTATTACAGTCCCTGAATGGTTTGAGTGGGAAGGGACCTTTAAAAGTCATCTGGTTCAACCCCCCCACACTCAGATTCTTGAGAAAACCTTTCACTGTGGACATTCATTTCTATTAATGAGGCTCAGAGCCTGAAAAATCCAAAAAGCCAGGGGAGTGAGCACACACAGGCAGCAGCATCCACACACACTGCCAAGAGCCAGCCTGGTGCCTCGTGACTCCCCTTGGGACAGGGGAAGGCTCCAAAGAGAAAACCTCGATCCGGCAGCGCTGACGTTGTAAGGCCTCCAGTACAATATTAAATTAGAGGCTTGGCAGTCCCTCTAGGACCACATACTGCTATTTGTAATACAGTTGAGCTACACTTAAAATGAGGACTTGTGAAAGAAATAGACTACTGTAAAAAGAACTAATTTGCTGTACTCCAGATCAGAGCTGCAGCACTGAAGAGAAGCCTTTGGAAACAAAGGACCAAAAAGCAATAGACCTATTAAAAATAAACTTTTGCTGCACCAAAAGGGTGAAATAGTGACCTGTCAAAGAAATGGCACAGTTAAATAAACATGTTTTCTGTTTTGAAAATCAAAGCAAATTTCCCAGAGAAATGGATCTTTTTGGAACAAATGCTTCCTCTAGGATTGGACATGTTGGAACTGGAGCTCGACTTTATAACAGAGCTCTGCATTAAGCAGACTTTTACTAGAGAAAAGAAGTTATGGATGTAGTTAGTGGAGAAAAAAATTAAAAGATGATTATCAGAATAGTTAGGCCTTAAAGACCTGGAGAGAGAAATGGAAAATTTCTGGAATTTCCAGTTTCCAGTGCGTGGTGGTGAGCATGGCCAGTGCCTTGAGCAGAGGCACAGACCTTGTTTGAAGGTGAGTGCCCCTTTTCCCAGTGACTCTGGCTCCACTCTGTTCTTTGCCAGTGACAGCTCTGCTTTGCACCTCTGGTAGGTTGCAGCAAGGGCACATCCAGTTTATTCCAACCTCTGTTCCCTGAATTTGACAACGGGAACCAACCACTTTCATGTCCTGTCACAGGGATCTCCATTAGGTTACAGAGGTCCTGTGCATCAATTATTCTCAGCCCCACTGCTCCAAAAATATGTGTACTGTGATAAAAGTCCTGAAGTTTGATGGCAAAAAAGGTTTGGCTTTTCTCCAGCCTGATGCAGACAGATCAGATCTTCATGATCCAGCTATGCAGATGATGGTTTGAGTTTTGTACCTTTGAAAACAAACAAATCAAACATTTCTGGGAGCTGCAGTTCTTCAGAAAAACATCAGGCAAGGCCTTAAAATTCAAATGGCAGAACCAGCAATGGTTATGTGTGTCCAAAACACACCAATAATGGTGAGAGGCAAACTGCCTCACCCTCAGGCCTTGGAGAAACTCATCCAGTCCCTGCACTTTCCCAAAGTGACAAGGTTTTATTTACCTAAAAGAGATGTATCCGGGCTTTGATGAGCTCTTGCTGCTTTTTAATCTATCACTCAGGGAGCTGCTCTTGCAGGGAGCATTTGACACTGAGTGAGAGGCAGCAGCGCCTGGCAAAGCCTGACTTGCCTGTTTTTACAGAGGCTGTGTTTGAGCATCCATCAGGTGTGCTGCACACACAGCCCAGCCAGACTCTGCTCTCTGGCAAGCCTGGCAGACAGCACAGCACTGTCTCTCACTCAGAGAGAGTGTTTTTTCTTCTCTCACTCCACAGATGAAGGAGAAACTCGAGGAGACAGTCATCCTTCCTCCTCACACTGCTTTTGCACTTCGCAGTAACGGCGTTGCTGAGCTCTGCAAAGTCTCCATCTCCTTCTTGCTCTGAGTGTGGTAAGATGCAGCAATTTTATTCCACCTTTAATAACACGGGAAACTGGCATTTAATTTTTAATGTTGGCTTAAAACCCAGGAGGTTGCTGGGCTTTACAGGCTAAATCAATCTCCTCTTGGGTCGTTTAGAGAGTTCAGGAGTCCAGCACCACTGCTGGCAACTAATCCGTTCCTCCCCCTCTTCCTCCCCTCTCAAACACCCTTCCAATTTTGCTGGACTAAAGGCAGGGGTAAGGTCGGATGGCTGGCCAGGCTCCTGGGGTACTGCAGGGGCCAGAAACCAACAGGAATTAAAGCAGGATATAGATGCCAGGCTGTGGAGCCCATTTCCTGGCCAGGGCAGTTTAGTGGCCACACATTCCCTTGTGCTTTATCCACAGCCCTTGAACAGAGCTTGCTGCTGTCCCTTTCTGGTCACTGGGACTTTGCAGCTCTTAGGATGACCTGCAGGCTGGTTTGATCCTACCTGCAAAGGCTGCCTTGTCTAAGAAGAAAAAAACATAAATTCAGTGTATAAAGGAATAGCTAAGAACATATTCCTGCAGAGGTGAGTCCCTGAGGTTTCAGGGTTTCATCACTACCAGCAAGTTCACTGGACTTGTGACATGGGTCCACTCCACCAGTGTTTTAAAACCTACTTTAGAGAACAGACTGCTTTTTCTTCTCTTTGGACTTTCTAAAGGGAAAGATCAAGAGACTAGAATGGAAGAGGGGAGGGGAAAAAAGCCACAAATAGGATCAGTTCCAAGAATATCAGCTACTTGTCAGCTCTGCAAAATAGCTGTTAATTTATAGAGGAAAAGTGTGCAGGTTCTTTCAGAGCCATACGTCAAAGCTTTCTCACCATGATACCTGCCTTTATTTGGCCTTCATGTTATGGACCAAATTGGATTTCTCTGGTTCTGGATAAACTGCAGAGAGGTGATGTACACTGTGATTTATTGCTGCAAGTGCTTAAAACGCCTCCCACTAAATTTGCAGTGACCTTATCACACTTTTAAAACCTGAAGTAAATAAGTGCACTGAGTAAAGGTTAACAACACCTCAAATAAAACAAACAACAAATAGAGGGGATGGGAGCCCCATCCTGAATATTCTCCTTGCGTGGACTGTAAGTGACTAACGTCTGGGGTTAGTCGAGCACATATAACTACCTGCGTGGACCCTTTTTGATCCCGTGTGCTGCTCTCCCGGTTCCTCTCTGGCTCCGGGTCCAAATCCAGTCCAAAGCAAGGTCTTCAGCTGGTCTGAGTCTTCTTCTGTACTTTCGAAGAAGTTGTTCAGACGCCCCTTCTGAAAGTGCTAATAGAACTCAGCACTTCTTCTGGGGAGTGGCAGTCGAAACTGGTGGACACCTGGCCACGGTGGTGGATAGGGACACTCTTAAGGCTTGAGTTTGTCTCTCGCCTCACGTTGCGGCGCCACATATAGCTAAGGGGGTTTTCTTCTGTCCAGCCCGGCTATTCAGACAGGTTCCCGCTGGCTATATTTCCAGGAGTGCCCCTGTCCTAAAGGCACTCTGGCAGCGTCCCATGGACACTTAACCAGAGAATCTGCTGCCTGCGTTGTGGTGCAGGAGCTAAGGACCGGTTAGCTATCAGCTGAAGTAGAAAGACGAGAGGGCCCTTGGTTTACCTTTTATCTGCGTAGCTTTATTGCCAGATGCTCTTCACAGGGGGAAGGCAGGGACCAAGAGCGCGAGAGAGGGTCAGACACCCACATAAGAGTTATTCCACAGGACCAATCACCAGGGGTGTTGGGGGAGTTTAGGGAAGGACCAAGGCTACTTGGTCCTATGGGATCAAGAGGAGTAGGGGCCTAGGAGATAACAGGGGATAGTACAGGTCTTGGGGGGAGGGAGGAAATGATGAACACTCCAGATGGCTACTCTGGAATTTCCTGGGTTAGACCATGGTGATTTCACTCTCCCGGGGGAGCTTGGCTCCCTTGGAGGGCCTCCACCAGTTATCTTTTTCTTCTTCTGTGCCCTCTCCCCCGGAGGTTTCCAAGGAAACCTCCACGGCAGCTACATGGGAGATCCTCGGGGATCCAGGGAATGAAATTGCTGGATGTCCTGGCAGCACCAGGGAAGAGGCCAGAGGATGCAGAGCCATGCAGAGAGAAGGAATGTGGTTTCACACCTCAGCCCAGCAGCCCACCGAGCCTGGCAGCTCTGCTCTGACCTGTTTGCACCTCGGGAAGCCCCTGGACCAGGATCCATAATGAGCAGCATCCCTCTGCCTCCAGCACAGAGGCTCACAGGGCTCCCTCCCTCTTTGCAGGGAGCCTGCACCAACCATCAAAGCTCAAAAACCAGAGGACAGAGCTGAAACTTCTTAAGAAATAGCTCTGCAGCCATAAGAAAATCCTTTTGAGAAAAAAAGCTTTACACTGTGGTCTGAAGAGAGAATCATCACCAAATCTATCTCAGATTTTTAAACAAGAGCTGAGTGTTTTCCCTAGAGTAATTGGTTTAGGTTTATTTTCTAAAAGACCATGCCCAGGTCATGCCTTCTATTGTCTCTGACAAAGATTTATACGTTAGCAGATACCTGAATAAAATTAGTATCAGGAAGTAGAAGAGCACTTGGAGAAACATGAACAAGGTGAACAAATGCAGACACTGATCCAGAGAAAGAAAATAGAAACTTGAAAGCCACTGATTTGAACAGATTCCTTACTGGTTTGTAGAGGGACATAGTCTCATCTCCAGGTGCTCATTGTTACAGCAGATAACAATAAAGTTTTTTGCAACTCAGAGCATCAGAACACACCTGCTCCACATCAGAACTTTAATAAAAAGCAAAATTTATGGAGGGGAAAAATATTTTTCATTAGAGATCCCCCCCAAAAAGCTGCTTTAAGCCCTCAAGACAAAAGGGAAAAAAACAAATCAATTTCATAATAAAAGTTGAGGCAGGTTTTGTCCATTTGGCCTCTGCAGTTAGAAATGTTTTTTAATTCCAAAATAAATATTCATTTCACATAAGTGTGAAGTTCTGAAAGTTTCTCTCTGAACATTAAACTGTTTGAATATGACATTTAGTACTCTCAGCCTCATTTTCTGTCTGATACATCAGCAAAGGTGCCAGGTCATTAGAATCTCCTTCCTTTTTACTCCAACAGCAGTTGTGATAATAAATTCATTATTTTCATAATTGTTCCATTATAATTTAGTAATAGATTCACATTAATTTCAAAAGTCCGACTATGAGGCATTATCCAAACAAAACAAGAAACAATTAAAATTAGATTTATCTAAAATCCTATTTAGAAGGCATTATCCAAACAAAACAAGTAATATGTAGCATGAAATTTATCTAACAGCCTATTAAAAATTATAACTTTGAGGCCAAAGAGAATATTTTACATAAAAGCACACAAGATAATCGACTTTTTCTGCTGTGCTCTTGAAGCAGGAGCAGATACCCAGCATTAGTGGTAAAACAACAGAAATGCTGAGCAGCCACAGGGGCTTCACACCCCCAGGGCTGACCCCAGACCCTCCTCTCACCCAGGCTGTCTCACCCTCCCCAGGAATTTCCCTTCAGGAATTCAGAGATTTATAGCACCATTGAGAAACTCACATTTGCCAGGACTCCTTGGGAAGCTTCTTCCTGCTGCCTTCAAGTCTCCAGGTTAAGAAATTCCTCCTCTCAAGCTGCAGGGAAGCTCCATGGGTGGTGTTTCCTCCTGCCAGCCCCAGCAGGTGACCACAGCTTCACCTGGGCAGCTCCACACCCCCAGAACCCCCACCAACAGCTTAACCACAGCCCCTTTCACTTGCTTTCACCTGGGTCACTCACTCAGGAGCAGAACATTTCAAGGAGAAAAGGCTTTCAAACCCAAGGCTCCTGCCTGCTTTGTCCAGTGTTCCTGACCTCTCCTTGCAGGAAGCACAGCAGGTTATTGTTTGCTCCCTAAGGCTCCCAGATCTTTGTCTCACCATCTTCTATCTTGAATCATAAACTGCTTTATTGTTTGCCACTTCAGGGAGCAGCACATAGCTGAGCCCTGCCTTGGGCTGCTCTTTTCAATGTCCCTCCATTGGGTTGTAGCCACATTTAATTTAAAATCCCCATAATTTTGTTTTTGTTTTAAGCATGTGCTGAGTTGTTCTTGCTGGAGAGATCTGTTTTCTCAGCACTAATGGAACTTGAATTGATGCAAAGCAGCCTTCTATGTAACAAATATGTAGTAACTTTAACATGTTTCTGTATTTCTCAATAACTAGGTCATATTCAGCATTAAGAAAAAATGGAGCTCACAGCATCATTTTGTATGAAGGGCTTGATCTCAGTGTCCAGTTTTACATTTGAGAATGTATGTCCATGGTCAGAAGCACCACATTAAAGCAAACACTTAACTCCACCCATCAGTTATGTCCTGTCTCAGCCTTCCTGAAATGAGTCATTAGCTGCATTTCATCTGTTCAGTTCCAAAATTCTCAAATTCAGCTGCAAAAATGGAACCCCTTTGATCTTAGATTGCCACTAATTCATAATTGATAACCCAGTCTGGAAGGAAAGGAAAAAAAATCGTCCCCATTAGTTGTTCCACTTAATATGTTCTGGTGCTTCAATTATGCAAAACCCAACTCTCAGGGCCTCACTGCCTTCCAAAGTGTGAGTCAATGGGGGAGGAAAGAAAAACCCAGATCGAATTATTCCAGCTGTAAATCTTTGTAATAGCATAGATGTCACGAGAGCAATACTCAACACTGAACAATTCTGTTTGTTTTCCAAGCTGCCCCTTTGTAGAATTCCCAAGGCATCCATAAATGACTCCAGAGAGCTCAGTGGAGGACTCAGGTCTTGTTCTCCCTCACTTACATTTTTTTGGTCAGGTCATTAGGCTGTGAGTTGTAATGACCCTTTTTGGCCCAAGGCACTAAAAGCCTTGCAGTAATATACGACCTGGTAAGTGAGTAAGCGAGGAGGAATAATTAACACAAGTCATTATGCTCTTTGTTTTGTAGAAGAGAAACTGCCAGTTACTTTCTGAAGACCTTTGAATTATAAATGCTTAGAATATGAGCACCGTGAAGAAAACAGCAGTGCAGACATCACTGGGCCAAAGTGTGTTTTTCTGCTGGGAGACTGACAGAAGCAGGACTGCACAGCAGGGAACTCAGCTAAAAAGGCACAGCTGCCTGCAGCACCTCATGAATAACCAGCAATCAAAGGTATGGATATGGCTGTACCTGTGTTCTGTCACCCAGCAGCTTGCTGGGCTTCAAGAAGAATCTTTGGGCTTACATTTCTCTTAGACACAACTGTACAGCCACGCAGCAAACTGCCAGGAATCTGGGGAAATTAAAGCTTGCAATTGCACAGGTGCTGTTCAAGATCAGGAGGATCACCTGTTCAGGACACTTTGGTTCCATGGTTCTCCAGAATTCACCCACATCAGCAGAAAAAGTTTGATTTTCTATTGGCTTGTGTCAAGTGACTGATGGATTTCATGCTTTAGGAAGGTGGGAACTCCAAGTTTCCCTGGAGCAGGGCCAGGATAAGATCTCTTTTCTGGAGGGAATCACAGCTTTTCTTTTACAGGTACTTACAGGATCCCTCTTCCTGCCACTGATTTTCTATAAACTTCAATCTCTTCCACACTTGTCCTCAACTGTCAAACCTGGCTGACATCTCCTGACACTGCTGGGAAGCCTGGGAGATTCCAAATGCAAAGGCATGAGTTTCCTTTCTGGAGTAAACTATGCTAAAGAAAAATACAATTATTTTGCATCAGAAATTCACATCTGCTCTTTTTTCTCACGTACACTGAGTTTCCTACAGTGACAGAGTAAAGTCAAAGGCTTAAGGCAAATGGAGGGAACATCTTCACATTGCATTTATTGCCAGAATGTGTCAAAGCCATCACATAAACCTCCTTGCATTTTCTGCTACATTTTAAGGGCTAAGCCATTAACCTCTTACAAGAATAAATCTATCGAGTTCTCCAGGCTTCCTTTGCTCTGTTATTACTTCCCAGTCAAAATCCTCTTGGTTCTTGGAAATTGCAGGGTACACTGTGCCTTTTACAGACAGACAGATGCCAGTTGTCCTCACCCACCACCCCCTTCTCCCTCTTTCTTTGTCATGTGCTGCAACGCACCTGCTGTTACTTTTGTGCTCCTGGTATTCTCATTCCCTCACAAATTTCCTCTTATTTCTCAAGAGAAATATGTGCCTCAACCTTACACAAATCTGTGAGAGCAGGAAATTGTCAGCTGGCTTTCTTGGGCAGGGCAGACCCTTCCCCAGCCCTGTCCTGCAGGTGACAGAGCTCTGCCTTTGCTGACAGACTTTGGGATCCTGTCTTGGGGCCATTGATCCAGGGCCAGTTCTTGCTTTGCATTTTTCCTCTCCTGCTCCATGTTCTCCTGTTGTTTTTATTTTTCACAGACACCTGGCAAAAGAAAAACAATCCTGCACCTCACAGACGTTTTAATAATTCATATTCAACTTCAGTCACTGGAAGTTTAATAAACAAGTACTTATTAGAATACAATCACTTCTTAAAGCGGGCAGTTTTTAGGAATGAAATCACAATAATTACCTGTAAGAATATGTATGAATAACAAACATTCAGTCCTTCTGTTTTCATTGTTCCATTCATTTGCATGAAAGACTTCCCCACTGTTCCCCTTGCCTCTGTTTTAGCAAAGACTTTGCTTTTAATTGGACTGAATATTCAGCTGGGTTCAAACCCAAATTTGTATGTAGAAAAGCTCCACATAGCAACCAGCTCATCCTGGAATCCATTAAAAATAACAAGAGGGATTGGAATGAGATTATTTCAAGAGGTCTCTTGCATTCACAGGAAAACAGATTTATTGCACTTGCAGAGAAGCTCTCCCAGGCAAGGGAGATACAGGTGATAACACTGAGTCCTTCTGGTTTTTCCTCTTGTCCACAAAGCAAAACCATGAGGATTTCTGAGCTAATTTCATCCCTGAAAACCAGCTCACCATGCACTGAGAGCCAGCTATCAACACTGCCCGTTTCTGCAGCCTCCTTCCTTCTGCCCTCCCTCAGGATGCAATGCAAGTCCCTGTGAAATCCAACCCGGCTCTAAATGGAAGCATTGGAGAATAATGTACAAAACTAAAATAAACCAGATGCTGCTAAGTGGCAGCTTCAACAAAAACATCTGCAAGATCCAGGAAAGCAGGTTGAAAAGCTGGCTGACACCCTCAGAGAAGGTGAGCCCAGCAGCCTCAGCACCGTGCTGCAACAGGGGAGTGAGCAGATCCTGAGCACCCACCTTGACCCAGCCACCCTCTCACAGGGTTCCAGAGAAATTTGGCCTCACCGAACAAAAAGCAGCATGTTGCCCTAAGAGCAGAGCAGAGCACAGTGCCAGATTGCAGCCTGCCACCTCAGCTGCCACCCCTCTGGGAGGATGCAGGCTGTGTTTTCACTCCAGGGGAGGTTTTTTATTTCTCTCACTTAAAAAATAGCTATTTTCATAAAAAGCATCTTTCCTGCACTCCCACTCACAGCAAGAAAATGGAAAGTGATCCAGAGACTTTAGGTTTCTCCTTCCAGCTCTTGACAGGGGAAATTTTCAGGAAGAAAAAGAAACCCTGTTTTAACAAGATAATTAATTGTTTGGGGGGATGTGTTGTGGTACTATTGAATGGAAGAGAACATGGGGGTAGGAAAATTTTTACTTTCTCAACAAGGAAAAATAATACCTTTATAAATCAGAGGCACACACACCCTGAGGCTGTAGCTGAATTTTTGAAGGGCAAGTCCTCTACTAAGGCTTTCCTCAGTGGGTGGCCTGCAGTGACCTCGTGCAGCAGCCCCTGCAGAAGCCTTGAAGTCACCATCTCCAAAGGCAGAGGCTGGGCTGTGCCTCCCGAGGAGGATGCACATTTAACTGCAGGGCTACAAACACAGGCCAGGTGAAGGAGCAGCATGTTCTCCTGTGTCAGGTAACACGTGGCCTTTCAAGCTGCTCTTCAAAGCAGAACATCTTCCTTTGGGCCACGGAGCCACAGGCAGCTCCAGCTTGGGGTACTGGGGAAAGGTTTGTGATAGAGGAGCCCTGATTAGGAGTCAAATAAAACAGGGTAAATTTGTAGAGGTTTTGAGAACAAGTTTTACCAACTACCACGCACCCTTAAGCGTTGAAAGTCTGCTGATCCCAAAGGTCTGGGCTGCTAAACAAAAGTCACAGGAGCCAAGGAGGTTTTCTTTGATGCCTAGCTTCTAGTTACTTACAACTCAGAGTTCTCAAACTAAATGAGCTGCAGTTTGGCTCTTTGTAGATAAAGGTCTCACATTTGTGCTATACCCAAAGAGCTCCCAGAGCTCAGTCATTCCTCTGCACCATGCAGGTTCCTGTAGGAGTTCATCACTGTAAAGCACAGTGGGGTCTTCTGGTGAAAAGCACTAAGTTCCACTTTTTCCTACAGATCCCACATCTCAAGTTTGTTGGTTTTTTTGTTTTAAGAGCAAACTAAAATTAACTAAACATTAGTGTGACTTAGTTCTGTGGCAGATCTTTAGCTGATATAAATTAAAAGAACTCTAACACATATTCCTAATTCACACCTCTTGCCAACCCAGGAATGGGGAGGAAACACAACCAGGAGGAATATAATTAACAATCTGAGCCTTGGCTTCAACAAGGTCAAGGACTCATCTTTCACCTTCATTTTGATATCCCCCATGCCAAAACCAGGAGAGGAAAGAGGCATTTATTTCATTGTCCTGGAGCTCATTCACTCTGTGTTTTATAAGAAGCTGTAACTTTGTGTTTTCTGCCAACTCATTTTCCCTGGTGCACTGGCAGAGAAGCATTCTGGGCAAACACAAAAATCCCAACAGAAATACTGACCATGTTTGGATCTAACCTACTTTGGGAATCTCTGGGATGCAGAGGAAGTTGAACTGGCTGCACAGTTCCAGCTGTGTAAGAGCACCCTGACTTCTTTTTAAGCTTATTTATGTACAGATCAAACAAACAGACTTCCAAGCGCTTTCATTTAACTTTGATGCCAAACTTTGATGTCTTCACCATTTACAGTAATCATTTTTATGTGCATTTAATATTATTTTTTACTCCAAAATGCTATACATAAAAAGACCAACTTCATTTAAAATATGCAGCATTTTTGCTATTTGAAAACTGCATTTTTAATTTGTTTCTTATCAGCAGAGTACTTCTGGGGCAAGGAGAACATCAAGTTTTTAATGCCTTTCAGTTAATTTAAATTAATATTTTATGTTTTTATTCAAAAGAGCTGGCTAATAGAAGGGTGCTGACATTTTTTTCACACTCTCTCTCTGGCCTGTGTTATATGCAAAGTAATGGTTATTTCTTAAATGTTTGGTGCTTTATTCCATGATGAGTACCCAAAAGATGACATTTCCACACAGTTTAATGCACTTGGATCACTGTTCAAATGCCCAGGCTATTTGGGAGAGGGACCCCAGACTCTCAAGATTAAGATTTATATCATGTCAAACCTTTGTTTTAGAGGCAAACACCTACCTTTGTGTGCTTGAAAGCCCCATCTCCTCAAATCAACAAAGGAGAGAAGTGTTTCCCTCCCTGGTTCTGTCTCTCCTGAACTCTTTTCAAAAAACATAGAAAGCCAGAGAGATAAGAGTAAAACTTTTAATCAAAAGGGGCCTGAATGATTTCTATTGCATTTAATAACCACTTCATCACTGTCTCCAGATGAAAGTGCTGTATTGGATTCCACAGCTGACAGCAGTGGTGAGGCAGAGGACAGTCTTCAATTGGGAAACTGCACCCCTCTCCTTTTCAAATCGATGGAGGAGGAGAGGAACTGAAGTTCCCTTTGCACTGCTGAAGGCTTTCCCCTCCCTTTACCCCAGGTAGCTCAGAGGCTGGCAGGAATCTGATACCTGCAGGATGGAGCTCAGAGAGGAGTCACTGAGGATGCAAACTCAGACTATCCCTGTACAGCTACCACAGTCACAGACAGGATCTAGAAATGTCTGGAGAATGGGGGAACTTGGAGGAGGACTGCAATCACACAGCCAAGTCCCACACAGCACAGGCTACTGCAGTGTTAGCACCACATTCTCACTGAAAGAAAATATTACTGCCATTATTCATGAGGGCAAAGTACAGGGGAGAAAGTTTTCCTCTCTAGGGCAGATGAAGGAGGAGGAGAGCAGTGGGAAGAAATCATTAGCAAAATAATTGGCTGCCTGCTTTGCACAGTTGCCACAAAATGTTTATGCTGTCAGTGCCATGAGGGTGTTGACTTGCCAAAGTCACAGCTGTGCCAAGGAACTGTCAACCACAGGGGCTGCTGTAGCTTTTCACCTTGTGGGTATATGAAACACCCCTGGATCATCACCCCTATTGCCCTGCTTTCCCAGGAACCATATCAGGAAGATTTACTATCAGCCTCCTTCTGAAACCTAGGATTCTGGCCCCCATGATTGCTATCAGGAACAAATATAGTATCTGAAAATATCTCTGAGAAATGAAGATAGGATGCTATGTGATAAAGTATCTGAATTAAGTTTGTGGAGTTTTTTTTTAGTGAGTAATAAGCTGGAAGCTTCTGTGTCAGAGACCTGTTGTTTTTCCCTGGTGTAGATAGGAAGAAATGTTAATATCTTACATTCAGGCAAAATGATACTGAGTTTATTCCAGGAGTATGCTGTTGTGGGGCAGAAATGTCACTTTATTAAAGCAGTTTTCTTTGCTTTTCCACCTCATTTTCCACCTAACTTTAGCAAAACACAGCTTGAACAGGGAAGGATGCCTTTGTTTTGTATCAAAGCAGACGGATGTAAAAAAGAACTCCTAAGATACCCAAAAGTGGTTAACTGAGCACAGGCAGCCATTGCAAAAATTCCATCAAGAAGCCTCACTTATCAGCAAGAAATCATATTAAAGAAGGGCATGGTCTGGGAAGGGAAGACATGCACCACACAGTAACTTATTCATATATTACATGTGTAAAGAAAGCTTCTAGGAGCACAACCCTGAGAGCAGCTGCAGCTCCCTGCAAGTCCCTGCTGCTCTGGGGGTGGTGAGCACACTCAGCTCACGGCAGGATTTACCTCTCATGGCTATCTCAGCCCAAAGGCAAACTGTTAAATGAATAAAATCCCTGCATACTAGAGCAGGACATGAGGAGATTGCCCACGTTGCTGAGAGATTATCAAGTGAATAAATCTAGCATGTGATAGATAAAACAAATACCCATTAAAATACAAATCTATCAACACTAGGAAGAGAAATGCATTCCCAGCACAGACTCTGAAAGCCTTCAAAAAGAAGCATATCCAGCATCAGAACAGATGGAGAAGATGAACAATAATTGCTTTCCAAGCATCCATCCCCACAAAAGCAGTGAGTACAGGCCCCCTAAAGAGACAGATAATAAGAGCAAAAGAAAAATGAAGAGTATCTTCAAAACACCTTGGACTTGATGAGAACAGCTGGGAATTTCTGCTTTGAAGTGTGACATACTAGAGACAAACACAGACATTTCTGGCTACTCAGCCAATGGTTCAGTTGGTATTGCCTTGATCTAAGAAATTTTCCCTGACTTTTGGAGGTAAGAGAGGTGTAACTGCACCAGACTTCCGATTCTTGCTCTTGACTCCTGGCAGCCCAAAATGAATCCAAGTTTCAAATCATTTTGCCCCTTCCCTTCACTGACCTTGGAATCCACCTTCCCCTCCTTAGGGCACCTCATTTCTGGTTGTTTCACACTCAAATTTCTCGAGATACACCTTGGCCTAGAAGAAGAAAATTGTCCTCCCTCATTCACCTGTCAAGAGAGAGGGTAGCAGCATGAGGCTTATCATTAATTATTTAATCAGCCATTGGTGGGGGTTTCTGGGTTTGTGCCAGCTCTGCCTTCAGAGTTTTCGGACACACACAGTGTGAGGGGAAGGACTCCTGTGCACTCTCCCAAGCTGTTCCATTACACCTGATTTATAGCATGACACTACTTGTTCTAGCCCATAACCTTGAGCTTGTAAACTACACAGGGGAAAATTTACTAACTACTGAGTTCATCTTAACGCACTATTGGGAATCTTAAGTGGGGAAAAAAGGCAGCAAGGAATTGGGCATCCAGAGGAGCTGGTTGTGATCAGCAATCCTGTACTGGCCCAGTGCAGTGCATCTCACCCTGCTTTCATTTAAATAAAGTTTTAATTTACATGGCCAGCATACAGTAAGGACCCATGTTTGTCTTGCTCTGAAGGTGATAATCAATAGCAGAGTTGTAGACACATTTCCCAGCTTATTAGCTGCACACATGGATGGAGTTTCCCACAACAGCCTTTACTCCACTCTTGGCTGGCATCAGAGTTTGATCAATAACAGAAGCCAGAAAAGTGGTTTGCAACTTTTCTATTAGGATAGAAAATTGTCACCCCCATAGCAGACAATTTCCTAGCAGTAAAGGAGCCCTCATTAGTGTAAACAGAAAAGCACTGAGAGCTGGCACAGGGGTGCCACAGGTCCTTTACCACACAAACCTTGATGGCTGCACTGCTGTGAAATACACAGAAGCAGCACCCACAGATGCAGCAGCAGTTATTCAGATGTTCTGCCCCACGTTTTGTCTTTGTTTTCAAGTGTATTACACAGACTTCCAGGTTAATTTCCTCAGCTAATGCTCTTGATGTGAATGCCTAATGTGCCCAAGGTAAAGTGAGGCTCTCCTTGGCTCGTTCCCTTCAATGCCAGCCTGCCCTCTGTACTAATATACAACTTCCTTGATACAAGCAGAGTGTTGATGTTACAGAGTAAATACAAAATGAGTTCTACATTCATTGACTATTCCCAAGAGATATTTTGCTCCTTACTTCAGTCTAAGTGCTCTAAAGTCAGTTTCTGAAACTTTCCCTTAAGTTATTTTCACCATGTAAGGCTCCAGCAAACAGCAACTTGTGTGATTATTTCTGCCATTACAGTCTCTTACTTTGTTCAGCTTTTAATTATTTTAAATTACATGGCTGAAGTGCTGCTGGATAAATGTCATTCAGCAATAAAGGCTTGTTCTCTGAAGAGCCTGAACTAGGGGCCTTTTCAGCAGGACTGTAGCTCATATGCTGGGGAATGTCACACTCTATTTCTGTGGTTCACTGAGGACATCAGGAGCAACCTTATTTTTATTCAAAGCAGAATTGTGCTTGCAAATTACTTTCCAGCATCCCAGCAGTGGATTTTCATAGGGACTGGCAGAAAGCAGTGATTCCTATTGTTCCTTCACTCCAGTGACTGAAGGATTTCCCAAGTGACAGCGCAGTGCTGAGGAGACAGGACTGTCACACAGCTCCTGTTTGTGCCAACAGGGAATCACAGGATTTGCCCTGCACAACCTTGGCCAGGCCAAGCTCACCCCAGGTACAGAACACACCTGTCAGTGCCCAGGTACCAGCTGAGCCCTAATGCAACCCACAGCAATTCCCAGTACAGACCTGGCCAGAACCAGCAGTACCCACCTGTCCAGTCACTGACTCTCTTACATTCTCATTGATCTTCCATGCTTTAAAAAAAGCTGATGATCATTTTATAACTACAATCAGGGGCCTTTCTTACTCTACCTTTGATGAACCACCTCATCAATTACTGCCCAGGAGTCTTAAAAAGGAAAAAAACAAACAAACAAACCACACACATCCACAGATATCAGGCCGCCTGACTGAAGCACTTCTGCTTTCTCACTGGATACTTCAATATGGTTATGAACAAGCCCAACAGAAGGTTTGCAAGTTTTTCCTCAGTTAAACCTCACATTGCTGAACAGAACTCACAGTTCTGCTGTCTTCAGAGTTTTCTGAAGCCTCACTACATCTTCACGTTTCCTTCTCCTGTTTCTGTACCACCAGCACAAACACACACCAGTGGTGAGTTTATAGTGCCCCCAGATGTTACTCATGAAATCAGCACCAAGCAGAGGCCTCACTGCCTCTCCCTCCCTTCTGGTGACAGTTCCTTTTAAAACATTCTTTTACAATAAATGATCTGCTAAAGGCTTGTTGCAGTCAGTCTGGAGTTTTGTGTCTGAATCTGTACCTAACACCTAACTGAGGTGCAGATGTACTAACTACCAAGAAAGCACAGTAGAATTAAACCTCTAAAATTTATATATATACAATTATATATAGAACTTACCTGTGTAAAGCTGTATCACTAGATCTTATTGAATTGGAAAAGGTGCAGGTTCCCAACATTCTGATGGGTCTACCACAGAAACAACTCCAGATATTCTTCCATCCTACCAGGGAAAGGCAGGGACCAAGCCAGTTCCTCACCTCACCCACTCTCCCATCACTCCTGTCACAGACACAGCTGTGGAGCTTCCTTAGCCAGCACCATAAAGATCAGCTCTGGGTTATGCATGTTTAAGACAGCAGAAAATGCTACCAAGGAATAGAAGAATACCAAAAACATGCAAAAAAGGAATTTTCCCACTTACTGTCTTGAGGAAGAAAACAAGAAAAAGCAGCAACCTTGCTTTTTAACTGAAAAGTTTTTAAAGCCCAGGTCTATTTGTTTAAAGGAGTTTCAGGACCACCCACAAATCAAAAAGAAGCTGGAAAATTTGTCAGTCACATTCTCACTTCTCTCCCTGTCTGTGGATTCATAACCAGAGTAATGATATCTCTAAGGACACAGCCTTCTCTGGAGATCCAGAAAAGATCTGAAGCAAAATCTACAGCATACAGGACAAATAGGTACTGGAACAAAATCCCTAGAAGCCAGGTTTTAAATATTTAGATGTGTCTAATATATGTGAGTGCTTATTAAACTTGGATTATTTTGCAATTCTTTGGTCTTCTCCCAGATCAGTGATCCCCAAAAAGATTACAAATAATTCAAGTTTGCTACAACTTGTGAGAGATTCACTCTGACAGAGGAGTTTAAGGGCAGCTGGCAGAGCCCAGCACAGCTGTTTATCACAGTACAACAGAAACAGTTCTTCAAACACACATCAGGGACTGCAGAGATAGAGAGTTTTATCAGAACACACCTTTCAGGCAAGTTACTAAATTGTGGCTTTACAGCAAGAAATGTGTTTGAAAGTGCACTGCAGAAAATGAAACTGCAAATAGGCCCCCACTAATGGTACTGAGCTCCCAATGTGCTTCTTGTGTAACTTCAGCATCCCCTAATAATCTTTAACAATATGAGACCTTTTCTTTGGTAGCCAAAAGAAATCACTCGGTACCAACCTTTGGTAAGACAATAAAAATATTTTGTTTCCTTACAGGAACTGTCCCTTTGCCATCATTCAGGGATGGATCAAAGTAAACACATGCAAGAAAAGCCACCATGAGTTGGTGTGGTAAAAAGACCCAAATGAGGTAAACAATCTATCTCATACTCTAATGTTCCCAGAATGGAAAATAAAGGTCTAAATATCAGACATCTGCATGGACATGCTCATTCTATTTTCATGCTGATGTTCATCAGTTCTGGCCATCTTGATTTGAAAATCTGACTGAGTGAAATGAGATTCCTCCTATCCATCTCAGTCTTTTTCTCTTCAAAGAAGTAATGATAAAAATGGGATTGTTTTCAGAGAACTGAAAGCCTGATTTGTATATGCAACAAGCCATTCCACATTAAATCCATGGAGTGTTTCACTTTCCTCAATGTTACAAAAGCAATGTGTTTCCAGACAGTGCAGAATTAGTTCACTCTTTACCAAAACAAGCTTTTCTCCATATTTTGCCTGTTACCCACACTGAGTTCCCAGAGAGAACAGCCTGAACTCCATGCCCATATCAGATTATTAATGCCATGGGCAAAATCCAGAACAGTTTGACCACACTGGAAGTTTTCACTGCCACTTCCACTCTGACAAACAAAACATTGCCACCTACTGACTGCCAAAGCCTGAACTTCCAAGGATTTTTAATTTCCCACTCCTGGACACAGTGCCCAAGATGCACTACAGAGGCTGTTACAGCCCAGATAAACCAAAAAATTGATGTCTGATATTCCGAAATATTATTGTTACTTGGTTTTGTCCACTGTTACTTGTTTTTTTTCCAGTGTTGTAACTACTTTAAGATGTCGAATTTTAGTCTGAGGCTTGATCAGTCTGAGGCATGATTCAACACGACTGTCAAGCACACAGTTTTACAATGAAAGGCCCATCATACATAACAGAGACACTGAGCTTTGTAACAGCACCATGTCTTTTAGATCTGACAGTCCAGGGTCGAGCTTGAATGGTGTGGTACAAGTTACTCAGAAAAAGTAACATCTGCTGTTCCAAGATTTTTCCATACCCATGGCTTGACAAATAAGAAAAAACCCTATGATTGTTCTCATATCATCCAGCTCAGCAGCACCAAAGGTGTAACTAAACCAAGATTTTAATTATTCTTTTCTATAATTACATTGCCCAACCAGTGATACCTATACATCACAAAAGTGTGTCACAGTGTGTGAACAAGGGTTCTGTTTCGCAGCTGCTGCACGTATTCCTTTGCTTGGTCAAAGCCAGTCCTTGGGGGCTCTGGGGGAGGAGGGGGACCTTCCACCAGCTTCACAAAGTAGTGGCACCTGCTGATTTTCATGATGCCAAACATGCCCTTGCCGTGGTACCGAATCCGCTTCACGTAGCGGCCCCTGCCCGTCATTGACTCCGCTGCAGGAAGAAGGAGAGGGGAGAGGAGATTATTCAGTCAGGAACAAACTGCTACAGCTGCAATAAAACACCTGTCTTGCCAGGGTATTTTTCATGGCTGCTTCTAGAAAGTTAATTCTACTCTGGATTCTCCCCTCCATCTTTCTTCTGTTACGTTTAGCAGATCACTACTCCAGAGGAACCTGTGAGCTGCATTAACGGCTCCTCAGGAGCGCCAAAAAGGTGAATTTAGAAAGCAGGCACACAAAGATAAATATGTGGTGAAGGACAAATCACACTGAGCACTTACTAGATTATACAGCTCTTCTGAAGGTGGTATTCATTTCACTGCCTTTCAGCAGTTTGTCTCATGAATTCCTGTAAAGTCTTACAGACTTCATTTTCCCTTCTTTCTCCCTTTATTGCATTCATCACAGGTATTTTCATTATCTGCACATCCAGTCCTGCACTACAGCTGAGCCTTCTTGTGGCAGAGGCCTGGGAGGCTCCAAAGAATTCTAATCAAATCTGCTCTACAGTCCAGGTGACCTTAAGCTTATGGGGTCAGTTTAGAAAAATTTATACCATATTAGAAAAAATGAGTATGTTTTCCTTGGGTCTAAAAGCACCTACTAGTAAACATTCTCTACCATTTTTCTGGGCTAAAAAGCACTTCAGTTATTAAAAGCTTATCCTGCAAATCATCCACAGATAAGTATTTTTATTAAGAAGTTTACTGTCAATACCCATTTACTTTTATACTGTTTCTCATGGAAGTTTAACTTTGATCCTGCAAATCAAACTGCACCAACCACAGACAAAGCTTCCAGCATTTCTAACTGGCAACATTAAAAACTAGAAAGTTTGCTTCTTGTTGTCCAATCTTTCATTTTTATGTCAAGCATCTTCCTCTTCTGTTCAATGGGGAGCAGAAATTCCACTCTCAGATGGACACATCCATTTTAAATGCTGCAAAGATGTGCCTTTCATATTTTGGTAAAGTCAAGTTTAGCAGAAACTATCCCCTATTCACTTCTGCTGATTTCAAGCATCAAAATATTATTGAATATAAAACTTTTCATAGGGTAGGCGAGAGTAGGATGACATTTTTCTAACACATTAAATTTAAAAAATATACCTATATGTAAATTTGATTTGAATTCCACATTGTGCTTTCTTACAGCCATTTCCTGTGCTTCTAACAGAACCTGTAACAAAAGGAAAAGAAATGGAAATACTGAGGAGGAATTTAAGCAATGCTATTTCTTATCTCTAGATAACATGGAAGAAATTGAAAGTTTAAGTCAGTTATAGAAAAAGTATTTTATAGAGATAAAAATAGCTAAAAGACAAATATCTTTTACATAAGGATGTTCACTGCATAGAATGAAAAAGCTTCAGGACAACTTTACTACATTTTTTGGGAGAAAAGGGAGTGGAAAAGATGGTTTCCACCAGCATTTGTCAGCCTTCCATCCATGAACCTTTGTGTAATTAGACATCAGACCAGAAATAAATTCCAAAGTGGGCAAAATGAACTTGATCCATTCAGGATTTTCAGCTAATACAGGACACTTCTTTGCCATTATCATGTCAGAAACCAATGCTTCAGCCAAGAAAATGAGTAATTTGAGAATCCAAATTACTACAAGGTATTCAAAGCTTTCGTGCCTTTACAGAACTCAGTCCTCTCCTTAATAATCTCCTTCATCTCTCACAGTTTAAGAACCAAATCACACAGAGGTAGCAGCCATTAGTGACCAGGATTCTGCACCATTTTCCATGAACTTAACACCAAGCACTGCTAGAGAGAACACCCACACAGAATTTATCATCATGACAAATTAGAACAGCCAGCACAACAGATTCTTAAGTCACAGCATTAGACGACTGCAATGAAAATGTGTTGCTTGAATGTCCTCCCAACAGGGTTACTTGAAACATAAAACCCCCCAGAAGTAGAAACACCTCCAAACTTCTGGTGACAGGTATTGATTTTAAAGTTTTCTGGAACCCAGGAGTGCTAAAGAATACTCCTACTTACCTCTTTGATCACCTTTGCTCCCTTCTTGTCACTGAATTCCAACTGAGCGAGAGCCTGATCAATGGACATTCCTTTGATCTGTAATCAATGCGTTAAAATTAACTTCTGCATTTACAAATATTTCCTTTCTCTTATTCAGCAGACATTACTTAAATTATACTGCTATTATAAAAGCAAAAATACTGTAGTTTTCTTAATTACCATTTCTTCAATATAATATCTTAACAGCTAAATCAAACTACAAACAGCCCAGATCCCCAGATCCAAACAGCCTCATCCCCAAGACTCTCTTATAAAGATGCTGATTAAACTGTGATTGAATGAGGCTGTTAAGACAAACACAGCAATTAAATTTTGCATTCTCTCAAGCACAGTACAAAGTCCTCTTTGCTTACCAGTTTTGCCAGATACCACATCTTATCATTGCTGTATTTTATTTCCCTCCGACAGTGATATATTTCCTAGGGGAAAGAAAAAAAAAGTTAAAGGATGAGTAATTTTGCCATGAAAACAGGAATGGAGCATCCGTGTCTGTTCCACAATCTATGTTCCTACTAGGAATAAAATAAGCATGACTCTGCCTACTATGAGAATAGCATATCAGGCATAGCTCTGACATTTAAAACTGAAAGCGCTAAAAAAAGTTGCTGCCACACAGGAAAATTTAACACAATCTCATGACAATTAGTTTATAAGCAGAAGTCCCTGAAAAGGATAATCACAAGGTTTTTCACCATCTTTTCCTCTCATCCTCCCCACCTTTAGAAGCAAAGACTGAGATGCCCATTCAGCCTTAAAAATATTACCCTGCTGTCAACTCAACTTACTGGGAGAGCAAATAAACAGTATTACCAAATGAACTTAATTAGCCCTTCAGAAGTGAAGAAGGTTTCAAGTTTGATTGGCACAAAGAGCTGCCTCCACAGACTCATTTAACATTATTACTAACAGGCACCAATGGCAGCCAGCAGAATCTAACATCAATACAAATTTGAAAGAGATGGCACTCTTCATAAACAGGTAAAACTGATTTAATAAAGGAATCTGTCAATAGCTGCATTTTCACACACATTGCATCAGTCAGCACAGTCCACAGCAGGGATTTCTGTGTCCTAAGCCATAATGTTCACAGGAGCAATCAATAAATGCTCATGGCCCACAGAATACATGCCTAAAAAAACCCTTTTCTTTTGAGATGTAAATACTTCTACGTTGTTGAGCAGTGTGTCTAAAAGAGGCCAAAATTCAACAATTCCCAGTGAATAAAAATTATAACAATGGAATTCCAAAATATAAGTTCTTGACAGTGCAGTTTCTACCTCGTTGTAGCTCAGAAACTTCTACAAACACAGGAAGGGCCCCCTACAGCTTGAACCAAGCAACTTGAGGCTCCAGTATAATTTTGAGAAGGAAAATGTTCCAAGTGATATTCACTTCTAACAATACAGCCAAACTGAATAAAACCTTAAATAATGAGCAAATAAGCTTTCAGACTAGTGCCTTGTGCAGTCACCCTGTGCAGACAGTGACAATCTGTGCAGAAATGGCTGCACATTCTCAGGTAGGGACATTCACAGGTGCATCCTTACAGCTGGTCTGCGAGGCTCCCCAGGCAGCTGTGGGGGGTAAACAATCCTGTTCTTCTTCTCCCACTTCCCAATTTTCTGCAGAGCTGTGCTTGTGTGGATGCATGACAGAGGGAAAAGGCTCCCAGGTGCCAGCCACCTGCAAGACAAGACCACAGCCTCAGCTGCTGAGCACAAGAGTTCTTTGTCCCTGCCCAGTTTATCTGGGAAATTGTGAACTTGCTGTCTTGATAAAGAGCTGACACATTTGCATACTCAAAAAACCAAACTATTAAAAGTCCTTTTTGGCTTATGCTGAAAGGGCTTTTTAATTCAGCAACAAGATTCAAGCTTCTTCAAGCAAACCATGAATATTGGTGTAACAGTCTACATTAAGTGTCCTCAGATTGTCACACAAAGTCACAGTCACCCCTTTCTGATGTTCTCATGGGGTTCAGGAATCACACAGACCATTTGTACCTTTGCCAAGGAACTTTCCACACTTATTTAACTTTTACCAACAACATTTTTAGCAGTGAAAACTCCTAGTTTTTCAAGGGGCTGAGTATCTCAGAACATTAGAGGTTTATAAACATTGTGAAATTTGGAAGGAGAGGTGTTCTAAACTAATTCCAAAACACAATTGAGTCAATATAAAAACCAGACAGGAAGAGCAATCAAATTACTTTTCAGGCAGTTTGCTCACCTCAGATTCTGACAAACCAAGCTACATTTTGCCCCCTGCTGCCTGGATAAAGCAGCACTGGGCAGCCACTCCTGACTACAAGAAAAGATGGGTTCAAGACCAAATACTGTGAGTTTTAATGAGTCTTGAACGTCTGTGTGTGTGTAGCCAACCTGTGCAAAGCATCTTAAAAATGAGAGGCAAACAGAGCATGCTGATCAGTTTGAAAAGGACATTGTACACCATTGATCACATCCTATGAGCAGAGGTTTGAATACTACACATTTCAACATCATGGAATTTTTTTTTCAGATAGGGATACAGCTGGCAGTGCCAGTGCTCCTACAGCACCACTGTGGGATTCCTCCAGGATGAGGGGGAACTTCAGCAAGTGAGAAAACAGGGACAAGGGACAGCACAGGTACCACAGCACTGTGACCTGAACCACAAAGTCAGAAAAAATATGGATGTCCAGCATAAAGAAGCAAAGAGAGAGACACTTCCATCATGGCACAAGCTCTAAATACACAGAGAGACACCACAGGGGCAGAGAGTGACCTATTTCCCACAGCTCCGGGGCTGGGTGAGGAGGTGACCCCAGCCCCAGGTACCCCGAGCAGGGCAGTGCCAGTCCCCCTGCCCTGGGCACCGAAGGATGGGTGACAGCCACACTCACCTCTCTGGCCGGGCCCAGCTGAGGAGACCCCGCGCCCAGGCAGCACCTGGAGGGAACAGGGAGTGAGGCATTAACACAATTATAAAATCACACAATGGCTTGAGTTGGAAAGGACCTTGAAGACCATCCAGTCCCAACCCCTGCCATGAGCACGGACACCTTCCACTATCCCAGGTGGCTCCAAGCCCCATCCAGCCTGGCCTTGGACACTTCCAGGGATGGGGCAGCCACAGCTTCTCTGGACAGCCTGTGCCAGGGCCTCATCATTCTCACAGCGAAGAATTTTTTCATTTTCTCTAATCTAAACCTACTCGCTGTCAGCTTGCAGCCATCCCCCCTTATCCTGTCACNGGGTGCGGGCGCTGCCCGCCTCCCCCAACTGGTACAGCAGCCGCTGCAGCGACACCAGCAGCGACGGCCGCCTCTTCGGCTTCGCGGCGCGGCACCGCGTCTGCCTGCTGGATGTCGCCGGCACCGCGCCCGCCTTTTACGGTACCGTCACAACCTTGCCCGGTCCCCCGCACTGTGCAGGGGGATGTGGGGCCTGTCCCCCGCACTGTGCAGGGGGATGTGGGGCCTCCCCGCCACCGGGAGCCCAGGGAGGGCACGGGGAGCCGGCGGCGGGAGCGCCGGGGTTTTGGGATGCGGGAGGTTTCGGAAGGCTGCGGGTGTCCCCTGAGGAGTTGCCGCTGTCGCTGCAGGGGAGCTCATCGGGCACACGGACAGGATCTCCGGCTTCGCCTTCTGCCACTGCCCCGGGCAGAGCGGCCTCTGCGCCAGCAGCTCGGACGACNCTATTCGCTGTCAATTTGCAGCCATCCCCCTTATCCTGTCACTCCAGCCCCTTCTAAATACTCTCACTCCATCATTCCTGGATGCTCCTTTCAGACACTGGAAACCAGTAACTTGGTCACCCCGAAGCCTCTCCTCTCCAGGCTTAACAACCCCAATTCTCCCAGCCTTTCCTCATACGTGAGCTGTTCCATCTCTCCGATCAACTCCTCCCGGGCGAGACCCTCCCAGCCCAGCGCCGCGCCCCCTCAGCCTCCCCCGCGCCCCCTCAGCCTCACCCGCTCCCAGCGCCCAGCGCGCCGCCATCTTCCCGGCCTCGCTTTGCGGCAGCGCCCCGGGCGGGCACACGGA